>CBVK0101511595.1:0-15759 GCA_900067695.1 Picea abies
GATAAATTTCAAAAAACTTCCAGAGAAAATAGAGTTTTATAATTGGAATTTCATGGAGTTGTTCTCCTCCTCGTCTAGGAATTCATAGAGTCCCATGGTGCCAACGGGAAGATAAAAATCATCTTTTAACAATTCATCCACATTGACATTAGTTCACGGAGGATGTGGTTGAAAGAAATGCATTCAAAGGAGTTGATGGACGATTTAATGTCTAAGAGAAGGGACCAAAGCCTTACATTTGACATTGTAGACTTCTAATTGGCCCAATGAATATCAACTTTGGAACTACCTGTTACCTATAGCCTCTTCACTTCTTTCATTATTGCAATTTACATTAGAGTCCTCAAGATGATAAATTCTTCCCTATTATTTTTTACATTCCCGGGTGCATATCGAATATGACTATTATGATTACGACTAAAGAAAATGAATATCTTGACTCCACACACTGGGGGGTGGCCCTGGAATTGATGTAGGAGAATTTCACCTCCAAAATCAACCTTGTTGATTTGACCTAGGGGTATTTACATTCTTGACTCCACACACTCGGGGGTGGCCCTCGAATTGATGCAGGAGAATTTTACCTCCAAACTCAACCTTGTTTATTTGACCTAGGGGTATTTACATTTACTAAGGGAGTGGATTCCCTAAAACTTCAAACTAATGTAAATTTTCATGTTTTAGTTGGATTCTAGAAGGATAGGGTTTGCTTTATCTGTTTCAAGTGTAAAATATTAATAGAGCAATTAGTTGAATTTATATATATTATCCTAAGTATGAAGTATTTGATTCCATTTGATCCTTATCAATTGTAAAGTATGAGAGTGTTATTATGGTTGTTAGTTGCACAATCTAAGGGATTCATTGATGGGATGGAAGTTGACCTTCCATGCTTAAAATTGTAAGCTTGCAGGAAATTAGAAGAGGGTGTGTGTAAAGACAAAATGAGAAAGGGGAATTGAGTGTGTAAGAGGTTGAGTGTGGCCAAAAAGGATGAACAAAGGCCAATTAAATGCAAATCTAGCCAAGGAAGGCGAGAAGGCCTTATGTAATTGTGTACATATTCATTTATAGATTATTTGTGTGTTTATCTAGTGTTTTTGTATAGCAATGGATGAAGTGTGAGCTATTGAATCCATATAGGATCCTCTTTGTGTTATCTAGTGTTGTGCAGGTTTAGATCGAAATCGATCATCGAACATTGAATATATCAATGTCTTTGAGGCGATAGAGGATCATTTGAATTCAGAGTTGAGTCAGTTGGAGTCGTGGGAGAATAGAGGTTGAAGACTGTGTTGCGCATAATGTGAACCAGAGGTCCAAGAATCCTTTGTAAGAATCGAGTAACAACAACCATTGGATCAAGTTCAATTTAAGTCTTGACCGTTGGGAGAGATCATAGTAAATTCCCCACTACACATAACCAGAGAACCGTGACTATTCGATCCAGATTCATATCGATGGTTCTCATTATAGCGGACTGCGGGTATCATAGGTTTTAAAATGTTCAAGGCTACAAAAATCTCAAAAATCTAGTGATGGGAAAAGATCTGACCATCAAATCGTCAGGCATATTGACAGAAGATAGTGTATCAGGGTTTAGAAGGTGCAAGGAAGTTAAAGGAAAGGTGAACAATCCACATTCAGAAGAGATCAATGAATAAGATTAGATTTGGAATAAATTTTCCAGATCAATGGTCCAAACTCCATAGCCTAGACTTATAGATGGTAAAAAAGTGACTATTGATCACTAATAGGATCAACGACCCATATCATCGCGCATCTTGGACCACGAGAGTTTTTGGTTGATGAGAAGTGTTAAAAGTTATGATGTCTCGATGATGAAAAAAATCTTGTTGATGTAAGAACTTCCATTTAGGAAGTGACACATGGACACCATGTCCCATGATACATGGATTCCATGGAAATCATTTGACGATGAAGATTAGATATTGAGTTAATATATCGACGACCCTTGTTGATACTAAGATATGTCAAGCTGACGTCGGATCCCCACACTGGATAAGACATATGGTGAGGAGGTTCCAGAGTATTCATAGTTCCATGGTGGTCCATGTCGCGAGTTTCAAAGGGGAATCAATGATCCAGACTGGATCCACGATCCCGATCAATGGTGATCCATCATTGAATGATATCGTAGAAGAAGAGGTCATGATTGTTGATCACTAGTGAGATCAACGGTTTAGGTCATTGTGGACCACTACCTTCAAGAGTTTTGGGTTGTTGAGAAGGGCATGAAGTCCCGACATCTCGAGACCCCTATGTATGGAACTCATCCATTGAAGAGTATGGATCGACGATCTAGATTGATCGTGTACCTCCATGCTTAATCCCTTGGTTTTGGGCATTGGTCATATGAAGATAAAGAATCTTAGTGCCTGGAGTTTAGGTGTGATAACAAAGTATCACAAAACTATGTTCAACAGAGGAATTGGGGCCATATATCAAAATTTAAAGAATCTCGATCTTGGAGCTGCAACAGAGTTTACTTATAATTCCACACAAATGGGAAACTGACCTGGTGGGTCATTATCAATTGGTATAAGAGAACGTTATTCTCTCTGGAATAAGGTATATTTTCTTTGAAATTGATGCATGGATATGAACATATAAATCTTCATTGGAAATGAGAACACATGCATGTTCTTTAGAGATATACAACATGTCATATTTGGAAAAGATGACAGGTAAAATTGGTGATGATTGCTAGATTGAGCTTTCAGAAAGAGAATTGAAGTTCTTTAATGAAACAAAGAGAATGTCTACTTTGGGAAGGCGGTAGAAGAGTGAATATCTACAACAGAACAACCAAAAAAATAAATTGGAAATATTGTAGCAGTACATGTTCGAATGAGTTCAGACAAGAGGTAAATTGGTATTTTTGTTTTAAAATAATTTGAGAAGGAAATGGTTGATTACAAGTAGCAATGAGGGTGTTTACAACATGATGATTGTAACAAAGGACAATGGAAGTTATTGGATATTGTGGAAAAGAACATGTTCCAGCTGAAGGCTAGAAGGAGGGAGGACAAGTGAAGTTATCAAAGAGGTGAGCTAGATAGGTGCAAAAGCTAGAAGATCAAGGAGTTCTTAGAAGAAGGTTCTAAGGAAGAGAACCATAGAAATACTAGAGGGATAGACTATGGATAATCCTAGTGAGGTATTGAGTAACATGAAAGTTTTTTACATAGGCTTAACTTCTGCTCACAATGAGCTAGAGGAAGCTCATAGAGGAAGGAAGACAATGACTATTGATGGTCATAGCAAAGGTTCTAGTGTAAGTTGTTAGTGTTGTGTGCGATTCGTAAGACCCTAGGTTTGATTTGTCTATGGCCAAAAAACCCCACCAGATACCACCCATCTTGGCATCACCTGCTTACATAGATGAAGTCTCACCCAAGGTATCTATTGGGAATATAAGAGCCAAGTTTTTGTAGTAGTGATGGAATGGGAGGTGACCATTATGTTCAATATTCCTTATTATTTATGTGCACATAATTATGTCCTTGTTCCTTATTAACTACTTAGTGATTCAGATTCATACTATCATTAGATTTGAGTTTACCACATAACCCGCTAATGTAACAGTCATAATTATTGCATAATCATTATGCATAACACATATCTAATCTAATAAGAATAAAAAAAAATACATGAACATTCATATAACAAACACGTAACACAAGATTTAACGTGGTTCACCCAACTCTGGGCTACATCCACAATGGATGGCTTCTTTATTCATAATTTGTTAATTGTTTTTGGCTTGCAAATTGAGCTTACAAAGATATGTCATGATTATCTTTCTTCCCTCCTAGCCTAGTCGCTCTGCAGTGCGAGCCTCTCTTTCTCTACATCATCTCTTACATTCGGACATGGATTCCTCTCTTTCACAGACTATCATATCACTCTTATTACAGAAAATAACTCTCAACATCTTGGAACAGACTCCACAATGCTACTCGAGAATAATCACATGGAGGAACCCCTATTATCGACTCGTTACATATTTATACATACAATCTAGGGCTTAAAACCCTACTTGGTTCCTCCCAAAACCCTATTACCTTGCATGGCAACTCTAGTTCATTGGGTATTCAGGTTGCTTTCTCCTGCTTTTATGCATCCTTCCTTGTTTAGAATGTTGAGTTGTCATCTTTCCTTTTCTCCCGCTTTCTTCTCTTGCTTTATTCTCTATGTTATTCCTGCTGACTACGCGTTGTACTTCTTGATGTGCCTTCATTGCTTGTTGTCCTCCTAGATGCACCTCAGTTGCGCACTAGTCTTCCTTCTTCTTTTGTGCACCTCTTCTATGCAATTCTTCTATACTTAGAATTTTTACCAAATTATATACCAAAAATCCCTATTCAACAGGCCCCCAACACTCACATGTGGCTCGTCCTGAGCCACTCAGGCTTGTTGTCTGCTTCTCCATGCCACAATGAAATTTTCGGAGGATACCTTTGTTACCTCCACTTCCTTTAGGATTTCTACCTCTGTTTTTGCAATCTCTTCGTCCCCCTGCACAGTCAAGGTTGTGATTTTCTCTTCCGCTTCATAGGTTGATTGCTTTACTTTTCCTTTTGCAGTGGCCAGTTCACCAATCACTCTCACTTCTTCTTTGTGTATTGGTCCGATGTGATGTTGAAGAATCTTTTTTTGATCCCTCATTTTCTCCACTTACAGGTATGACTTCTTCTGTGCTAAATGTTTTGTCATACGTTCCACTAGTGGAAGTGTATTGATCCTCTCTGGAGATTGTTGTTCCTTTTCTTGTTCTTCTCTTAACTTGGCCTCTACATTCTTCATCTGTGGATCCTCCACCAAGTCAGTCCATATCTGTGAACTCTCCTCATAGAGTTTGGCACATTCTTCTTCTATCTTCTTAATGTTTGCGATTGTCGTGGTCGCCATTCTCTCTCTTCCTTCTCTAAATTTTGGTTGCATTCCTGGCACACTACACAGTTATAGAACTTATATTTGCGATCTGAAGCCCTTGATGACTTCACCAATGTTTAAAACTTGTTCTTCCATAGTAGCTTCTAATACTATGGGGACTTTTGGAATGGTAGCTTCGACTACTATGGGAACTTCATCATTTTCTTTGAGGGATTTCTTCACCCTTTCTTGAACCTCAGTTTTATCCTTCGGTGCCTCCTCCACTTGGCCTTCAACTTCCTTTTTTTTTTAAGCGTAACATCATATTGCTTCTATAACTTAACCTTTTCATCCATTATTCTCATGAGCTCCTGATGTGATTTCTCTCCTCTGTTAGGAATTTCTTGCAACAGGCCTACCTACAAGTCTTGTAGTATTTTCATCGACATCATCGATACAACTAGATTCAAATGTGCTAGTGCATTTACTTATTGCTGCAATTTAGCCATCGGAAATTCTGATGCATCTGTCTCAAGTTGTAGTATCCTATGCTCGGATGCTAACTATATCAAGACCGGATGCACACTTTCTGATTCCTTTCCCAGAATCATGGAAGGTCCTTCCTTGCTCTTGCGCTCTTTGGTGATGCTCGCTGCTTCCAAAATTTGTCGGAGTGTTTCCAACTGATCCTACAGTCTTTGTTGTTTCTCTTCTTGTTTTCTGGTGGCTTCCTCCATTATTTATTCCATACTGTCTTGTACCCAGTATCCTATGCAGTCCATATCATCATTGGTTAAAGTATACATGGGGGTTTCTCTACGCACTTTTGTCTTCTTGCGCGTTCCTCCTCTCAATTCTTTCCCCTTGTCCTTTCATTTTTCCCCTATTTTTGGAACTGTCTATTGTTATTCTATTTTGTATAGGACACGAATATATCTTGCGCCATTGTTTTGCTCGCTCCCATGCTCATCATATGGTTCCTGATCATTTTTATCTTACTCTTCTTCCTATTATGGTTTCCCTGTTTTATGTGCTGGGATTTTCCAACCATCTTCCTAGTCATTCACTATCAAACACATGTCCTCTGTTTTCAACCTGTAACTAGTTGGAAACCACTGGCACGCTAGGTCCTTCTTGGATTTCACATACATGTGCCACATGTCTTCTTTAAAATTCATGATATCGTTGTATGTTTCTGCCGTCTCTATTGATATGTGCGATGTGGGCGCAACTAGATGCGCGATATTTTCCAAGTATACATAAAATATGTCATTAGTTTCATTTTGTCTTCTCTTAATCGTCGTATTCCATAAGTTGGCATATATCCCTGCCATATTGCCTCTGCATGATGTGTGCATGTGTTGATAACAACTTGGTTCTTTCCAACCGACCAATGCAATCATAATCAACAACCATGCATAGTGGAATTTTGTGCCCTTTCCCTGGGCCTCAATGCAATCCTGCAAAAATTAGTTCACCAAGAAGGTGACTCAATTCATTTGAATCCCTTCGACACATTTTTCTGCTGTTGCAATTACTATAGTTGGTACTTCATCCTTCATGCACTTTCGCAACAACTTGTAGGCCAGTATATGCATTACAAACTGAACATTGGGGTCACTGATGTTTTTAACATCCAGTCCCATTTTCCCCCTAAATTTATGGAATTTTTCCTTCATCGACTCTTAGAGGGCTCTCTCTCTTGCCTTGTTGAATAAAAGGGTCAGATCCTCTCCTACCATTGGGAGCCCTATAATCTGTGCAATCAACACAATATAAATTGACACTAGGGGATCAAGCCATAATGTCCCCCCACAGACACAGTTGAGCAACACATTCACACAAGAATTAATCTCCAAGCTTTGCCCGAAATGTGGGATTTCCAACAAGTTCAGTATGCTTGCCTTCTCTAATCCTGGTGCCCACACCTTTGTCTCCAACACTATCACTGACGTACCCGACATGCTCTTAGTGCACAAGTATTTTTCTTTGGCCAGCTCTGGGAACTTCAGTTCGTCGGTGATATCATGATCCATAAACTTAAGGATGAAAATCTTACTGAGCATATCTCCTTCAATGCTTACACCAGGTGGAACTGGTGATGTCGGCAGTGGGTATTTCCTGTTTGTTGGTACATTGATTGGTGGCACATTATCCATCATCAGTGGGAGGTAATCTCTATGGAAAATTTCCTATGATGTCGAAGACAAAGCTCTGGGTACTTCCTTGACCTATGTTGTATCTACTGGGAATTTTTCTTGTTTTCACATTGCTGCAAATGATTCTCCAAACTTTGGTGGGGCCATTCGTCTTATGTGACAGATTCATTGACTGCATCTATTTCTATTCTATGGTAGTTTTATCTCGGCTCGGATGCACTCGGATTCACTTTGGTTCACTCTAGTTTTCTCTCGCTTGCATGCAACAATGAATTACACTTAACGACCTTTTGTTAATTTTGTGCCTCCTTACCAATTGTGCATGCCCCTTCATGCACTAACTACCTCTTCCAATCCGCCAGTGTGGTTGATGAGTTGTTAAATAAATGTATATTTATTTCCAAATCTGTCATGTGATTTTTTCCTTGTACTGCCAATCTGTTGTGATTTTCGGTGGCTTTTACCTTTACGATTCTATGACACCTTTATGACCTATCATTCCCTCTCTGTAGTCATTGTTTCCTTGTTTTAATGCTTCCAACGGTCTTTTCATTTCCAAACTGCACAATGGTTCTTGCTTTTTTCCTCTGTGTGCTTTGCATTCTTTCTCTTCTGTGTATTATTTTTTGAATTAACATAGTTCCATTATGATGCGTGATAACTATTCCTTTTTCGCAATCTCCAATTCATTGTACTCTGTAGTCTTTTTCTTTTTTTTATATCTACTTTGTACTTGATTTTCTTCCTGTTTCTACTTTTTATTTGTTTTTCTATGTTTTTCCTTCATACTACAGTACAACTACTATGATACATGTGTTCTGGCACAACCCAATTTACTACACAGGATGTCAACTGTCTCTACAAAGTTTCAATCGACTTCCATTCACCATTCCTCCAAGGATTTCTCCATTCAGGGTTTCCAACTACGCAACACATGTCTCTATTACATGTTGAATCACATAGGGTCCTAACCAATGCATTCTAAACTTTCTTGGATGCTGCATGAACTTGTAATGTCATAGAGAAATACTCAATCTCTCACTTGGAACTTTTTTTGTTTAATGTTCGATCATTCCAAGTCTTCTCTCTAGCCTTCTAAACTTGTTGATGGAAACCTGTGACAAACCGATCTTCCTCAAGCTGTACTAATTGTGCCAATATCTCCTCTATTGCGAAAGAGTATGATAGATCAATGATTTCTACGCAGGCTAGGTAGAATAAACTCCATTGGCATCATTGCTTATTTCCCATAGACCAATTTGAAAGGTGTTTGACCTATCAACTTTTTACTTGTATTTTTGTAAACTCATAATACTGAAGGAAATATTAAGTCCTAATCGTCTCTCCCTACGTTGCAAATTTTTTTCAAAGCATTCTCCAAGATTTTATTGAAAGCCTCCATTGTCCCATTGGCTTGAGGATGATACAGGGTACTCTTCTGGTGATGAATTTGGAACTCCTCAATCAATTGCAATTGAATTATTTAGAAAGTGTGTTCCTTGATCACGGACCAATATGCATGGACATCCAAAACTTGTGACTATATTCTCAAACAAAAACCTCACAACATTCTCTGTGGTGGAATCTGTAACTAGGGTTGCTTCTGCCCATCTTGTGAAATACTTCGTCAGAATGATGATGTACCTTTCCCCTGATCTTCTTTCTTGTGGAATGATTGGACCTACAAAGTCTATGGCCCATTTATCAAATTATTGCAATGTAACTTGTGGATTTAGAGGATTTCCATCCCTCATGGATGGATTTCCTAATCTTTGACATACATCACATGACTGACAATGTTCCATCGCATCTTTGTGAAGTGTAGGCCACCAAATCCCTCCACACAAAATATTTTGTGTAGTTTCTCTCCCTGCATAATATCCTCCTGCAATCTCGTCATGTGCTTCTTCGAGTATCATTGGTCTTTCATGTTCCAACACACTTCATCTCAATATTCCATTTGCACCCAACTTGTATAAATTCTCTGCAATCAACTGATAAACTATTGCTTTCACAACCAGTTGTTTCCTCTGTGCCACCGTCATCTCTGATGGAGCCCTGCATGTACTTAGAAACTATACAATGTCTGAGAAGTAATCATCCACCATCTTTACTATAAATAACTATGCATATGGTAAGCTATCATCTAAATTTCCTACATCTTCTCCTGATAGTATGTGTGATAGATGATCTAGCCCTGCATTTAGCTTCCTCGATTTCACTACAACCTCAAAATTGTATTCCTGGAACAATAGTATCCATATGTATATTCTTCCCCTCAAGACTAGATTGTTGACTAATTATTTTAATGTATAATGGTTTGTATACATCTTAAAGTGAGACCCCAGTAAATAATGTCTGAACTTATGTAGTGCATAGACCATTTCCAATCCTTCTCATTCTGTGGTAGTATAATTCTTCTTTGTTATGGACAACTTCCTAATTGCAAAAGAAATTGGGTGGTTTATGTCTCCCTCCCATGGTTGAGATAGTACTTCGCACAACACTATGGATGATGAATCTACACGTACATGGAACTCTTTTTTCCAATCTGGAAAGATCAAAATCGACGCAGTCAATATATTCCTCTTTAAGGTGTCTAACCCCTTCTTATAGTCCTTGTTGCATTGAAACTTTTCTTCCTTATTTAGAAAATTTTCCATCGGTGTTGTGATCTGCATTTATCCCTTGATAAAATTCCCTTAATAGCTTGTATGACCCATATTTTCCCTTAGTTGTATGACTGATGTAGGTGGTTCTAACTCTAGAATTACTACAATATTGGATGGATCTACAAGTAATCCATGTTTGCAAACTAGATGTCCCAAAAAAATTCCTAATGGTGCACAAAAAATACACTTCTTCAGGTTCAGAAAAATTTGACACTGTCTACACCTATCCAACATTAGCCTCAGTACTTATATGTGATCCTTCAATAGACTAAACACAGACCAATCGTCTAAGTATACTTCCAGGAATTTATGAATAAATTCCTTGAACGTTACTACCACAACTCTGGAAAATACCACTAGGGCATTCTTCAGTCCAAAGGAAATTATTGTATACTGATAATTCCCCCACTCTATCATGAAAGTGGTCTTGTGTCGGTCGTCCTACACAATTTTTTATCTAATGGTACCCAAAAACTCCATCTGTGAAAGAATAAGTTTTCTGTCCTCCTGAATGGTGTTGGGAATGGGTCATGTAAACACACATCATTCAACTTCCTCAGATCCATGCAGATCCTGATTCCTCCCATCTTCCTGTCTTGTACTACCATTGGACTGATCCAGTCATATTCTTCTACCAGTTCAATAATTCTTGTGTCCAACATTCTATCTATTTCAACTTTAATCTTCTCTTTGTACTTTTTATTTAACCTGTAAGGTCGTTGTCGCATTGGATTAGTTCATGGTTTTAGTGGAATCTTCATCTCACATAAGTTTTCAACTATCCCCTTCATCTCTGAAAATTTCATCGGGAATAGGTCTTAATATTCTCGTAGTAAGTCTGTGATATTCTCTACTATCTCATCACTTTAATAATCTCCTATCTCTGCAAACTTGGGATTCTCTATCGTCCCAATGTTTAACTTTCGCATCTTTATAGGTTATGTGTATGTGGTGGACTCAAGATCTATCTCTTGCACTACACTTTCTCCTTATGTTTTAGGTACTTGTACATTCCTGGGATCTTCCTCATCTCGTTCTTCCTTATCCACATTGTAGAATTCCAATAAGTCATGGACAATTATATTTCCTTTGTGTGCATTGCATACTGGTACCACCTCCATCGGCCCTTATTATGAGAAGATATTATTTTGAATAGCCTGTAGCATTGCATCTATGGTTGTGAATTCATGTTCAAATGTAAATGTGACTTTGAACCTATGGACCAGCTCTTCCCATCATGTTGTCTCCCTACACATTTCCAATTCCAAATACCAGTTCTTCATAATTGTTTCTAGTGTGTTTATAAACTTCTGCATCCATTATGTTTATGGTATTGAACTCCATAAACACCTGCACTTCTCAACATGACCTCCTGGCTCACTCTCTCCTATATACTTGTATGCAATTTTTTCTTCCTAAGTACCAAACCTTATTTTCATGAGTCTGTTTCATTGTGACCAATATTTCATCCCCTCTTTGTGTGCAACCCACCATCTGGATGGAGTTGCTTTTAGGACAACATATAGTGCTACAACCTTTGTTGTTTGGGTACTTGCAACTCAAATTCCTTTACAAACAAACTTATATCAGTTAATCCATCATACATAGGTGGATCACATAGCTCATTTCCAATCTAGCACAAGGATCGGGTTATGCGTGCACATTGTCTAGTTGACATTTCATGCATCCTCTACTACCAATGCTCTAGAACGTCTTCTGAGTCTAATGCACACGAACTGATACTTCTCCAACTTAGCACACCATCTGCAGTTGGGTTGAAATAATCCTCCATCCGCATAGTCATGTTATATAAATTGTCAATGCCATGTCCTCTGGCTAGCTATATGCGTCTCTTTCCTTATGATGGTTCCAAGGGTGCAGTAACTTTCAAATCTCCAACCTCAAATATCATCTCCCTCCTCTTCAAGTTAATGATCGCCTGGTTATCAAAATCCTAGTCTAGTCCCATCAGTGCTAGATATTGTTGACTATCGTCTACGATATCAATCACTTCAAAGTCTTCCATGTTGTGTACTCAATCTATGTTCATAGGTACTCCTGTCAATCAAGACTATTTTGTGCTAATTTGTGAGCCTTAACTAAACAAGAGACCATACTAGTTTTGGCTTTCACATCATTTCCTAGGTCTGTTTAGGTAAAAAATTCACATCGGACCCCAAGTCTAAGATAACATTATCCACATCATACTCCCCAATCTTCACATTGAATATGAATTCTCCATTGGTTCTCTTCCTGCACAATACCTGATTTGCCATCCTTTGTGCGATAAGAGTTTCCCTTCCTCGTGTACAATGATCAATCATGTCATACAGTGTACTTAGCGTAGTTTCATATTTCATTAGCTCTACACAACTCCTAAATAATTATGTTAGTGGGATTACCTTTCCAGTTGCTTTCTCTTGCATAACGTGATCTTCTACATGATGTTGATCCTCCCTAATCCTGTCCAAGTACTTCTTTTCTTGCTTTGTGATATGTTTGATTTTCTGGATGAGGATCAAAGGTTGGAAAGGGAACTGTTGAATTCCTTACCCATTTCTTCGCATGTTTCCCTCCAATCCTCATATCAACTCATCTTCTAGCTCCTTCATGCATAAAACATGCTACTCTTGGTCCTTCATTGCATGTTTTGGCTAATATCTTCCGCACATTCTGATTTGGATTCTGGTTATGGTTACCTCTGTCTTGTCATTTCGCAATTAGTTGAGGAGACTCTTTCGTTACATGGTCCAATTCTCTGTAGTATGTGCATGTTGTACATGGATTCAAACAGTTGTGGGCCAAGTGTCCTGGTTAATTAAAGTTATAAGATATTATTGGTCCTCTTCCTCCTTTACCAAAATTTCCTTTTCCTTGACCTCTACCAAAATTTCATTTATTCCTTCGATTGAAGCCTCTTTCATTATTATATTGCAGACCATCCCCTTATGTTGCAACATTCTCCTCTTGAATCCTGTACATATTTGATGTGCGCTCCCTCATTAAGTTGAACGCATGACAATCCTTCTCTTCATTTCCGATAGACTTGAAAAAATTGCAAAACAAGTTCCTTGGTGTACTATGATACTTATGTAGTAATGGAAACTCAATGGGTTGATGGCCCCATTTCTTACATATCTCAAAATACCCTCCTCCTGGTAATGGATTATGTGCTCCAGTTGCAAAATACTGTGTGAATGTTGGGCATTAATCCTTGTGACAACCTTCAATCCTGCACTTGGTACACTAGACTTGCTCACCTTTCTCCTTCCCTTTCGTAAGTCCTTCCATTTGAATCATCAATGTATCCAACTACGTCTGAACCTATGCCATCCTTCCATTGTATCTTACTGGGGATGATTCCAATTTCATTGCAATTTGCAATGCCTTGGGATGCGACACAACCTTTTGTTGTATCAATGCCCTGCAAATGTGTGGTAGAAGCCTTGCAATAAACCATTATGGATGTTGTTAATAGGGGATCTAGAAATTCATTCTCCCTATCACATCCTTAAACCTCTAATCGAAATCTCATATCGACTTTGGTTGCACATGTTTAATCTCCTTCAATTATGTGGTGTACTGCAACTCCAACTTTGGATTCTTGAACTATTTCAACATGGCTTTCATTATCTCTGCAAAAGCCTTATCCTATAATTTAGGCGTGATACTCTGCAGCTCCATGCACCAGACTAACGCATGACCTCTAAATGTTTTCTCTAATTGTGCAATCTTCATAGCCTCATCCTGTACATTCTTAGCAGCCCAAATTGTTTCGCAGACAAATAGATGTTGTTCTAGATCCTATGACCCAACTCCCTGAAACTCAAGTAGCCTAAGGGTGTTATCGACCCTTGCCATGTTTCTTTCGGTAGTCCCTCCTCTCAATGATGGTGGTTGACTCTGATTCTGACTATAACTTTGTTCTCTAATTTTTAGTACTATGTCTTCGCTGGCTAACTATAAGTGATTTTGATAAGTCTTCAACTATTATCTTTGATTTTGGTGATGCACATGGGGTCTTGGATTTGACACAGGACTCAGTCTGAGTAGGACCTAACGGTTCTTCTATTACTGGATTGGACTGAAACTCTTCTTCCTCTCCTCTTATGTGTGGTATCTCCACAATTTGGATTGTTGTGCAAGGTCCTCTCCCCTCTGGCTCATTGCACGACTCTCCTTTCCCAACCCCATTATTTCACTTATTGTACCTCCTTCCTCTGTGCAATTCCCCAAACTATTCTTCTTTCTCTGGTATACATTCTTCGACTCTATACATCCTTAGTTTCTTCCTTCCTTCTTCATTGTTTCCTCTCTCATCCTCAAACTATACTCTTGTCATCATGTGGTTCTCCTATGTGTGTGAACCCCTTTAGTAGTCGGATTGCATTGTCATCATGCACTTGTCACACAACAACATCTTTATCCACGTAATTAGTGATTTCATGAATCTTCCATGTGGACCTTTGAAAAAGTCTCTTTCTACAACATTATATGATTGGGTACAATCTATTGAAAATTCTATAATATATCCTCCTAGTATGCTATCCAACCAGAAATCAATTACATGAGTAGTTGGGTTACTTATGGAATTCATCTGTCTTACAAACTCAGGTGTCCAATTTCTCAGCGATGTAGTTATGTACCTTCCAATATTCTCCACTAATATTTGTAGCCACTCTGTCAGAATAATTGGAAACTCACCAAAGAAAATTTCATGCAATTCTATATACACATACATTTGCATCCATTGCTTGTCACTCATCCGAGTATTTTTGTTCTCTTGTCGAGCAAACTCCCATTCCTTCATTTTCAACCATTATGAGATCTCTTTCTTATTCGGCCTCCAAAACATTTCTTTAATTGAAAATTTCAGGTCTCTCCAATAGAACCATTTGTTGGTATTGTGCACAGTTTGTAATCCCCTAGGTTCAAGTTATATATGACCAACAAAACCCACCAGACACCGACCATTTCGGCATCACCTGCTTGTGAAGATGAAATCTCACCCGAGGTATCTATTGGGACTGCAAGAACCAGGTTTTTGTAGTAGTGAGGGAATAGGGAATGGAAGGTGACCATTCTATTCATTCTTCCTTATTATTTTTGTGCACGTAATTATTTCCTTATTCCTTATTAACTATTTAGTGATTCAGATTCATACTATCATTAGATTCCATTTTACCACATAACCCATTACTGTAATAGTCATGATTATTGCACAATGATCATGCATAACACAGATATCATCTAATAAGAATAAAACAAAATTCATTAACATTCATATAGCATACATGTAACACAAGATTTAATGTGGTTCACCCAACTCTGGGATATGTCCACAATGGTTGGATTCTTTATTCGACGTTTTTTAATTGCTTCTGGCTTGCACACTACACTTACAAAGACATTTCATGATTATCTTTCTTCCCTTCTATCCTAGACACTTTATAATCTAAGCCTCTTTCTCTCTGCATCATCTGTTACATTCCAAAATGTATTCCTCTCTTTCATAGACTATCCTACCACTCTTCTTACAAGCAAGAACTCTCTACAACTTGGAACAGACTCCACGATGTTTCTCGAGAATAATCACATAGAGGAACCCCTATTCTCCCAACCCATTACATATTTATACATACAATCTAAGGCTTAAAACCATACTTGGTTCCTCCAAAAATCCTATTACCTTGTATGACAACTCCATTTCATTGGTTGTTCGAGCTACTTTCTCCTGCTTTTATGTGTCCTTTCTTTAGAATGTCGAGATACCATCCTTCAGTTTCTCTCTCTTTCTTCTCATGTTGTATTCTATACTTTATTCCTACTTATTACGCGTTGTACTTATGGATGTGCCTCCGTTGCTCATTGTCCTCCTAGATGCGCTTCAGTTGCGCACTCCCTGTTATAGAAAGATTTGCCTCATCCTATGCAATCTTGCACATAAGGCATTTTTCCATTTCCCTATGCAGACTTATTATCCCTGTTTGTAAATCCCAGAGCTAAAAATACATATTTTTCCACATGTA
>CBVK0101511599.1:0-17217 GCA_900067695.1 Picea abies
TAGACCGACTAATAGAAGAATGCAAGGATAAGTTGAAGCAAAAAAACAAAGCAACAATGCAGGAGGGACAAAAGGCAAGAGAATTAGTTGTCAAGGTTGAAAGAATGCAAGAAGGTTTGAAGGACCTATCCATGAACGAGAAGTATATCCACCCAAGAATTATTAAGTGAAGGGATATTGACTTATGACCCTTTGAGAGCACATCAACAGTGCGAAGTCACTACGCTAGGGGGAGATAAGAATAAGAATGGAAAGAGGATTCCAGAAACAGATAGAGAGACTTAGATCATAGGAAAGAAGGAAAGGAAGCTCAATAAAAAGAAAGTTAAGTTGGAAAACCTGGAAGAAGCTACAAGGACTAGAGAGAAGAATTTGTAGACTGGAACCTCACAGTAGGTAGGTTCGCAGGATTTGAACCTCGCTAGAACAACAGGACCACGCAGAATGGGACTTCATCCTAAAGAAGTTATATGACCATTCGAGGTGCCCCGACCATTAGAACGAAGCTCTAGAACGATTAGAAAACACATTTATGGGCTGATGGACCACTTTTTGGATGTTGAGACCATGCCATAATAGACATATTCACATTGATGGAACCATTCATGTCCATTGGAAGAATCTGTTACGATGCCCCACATATTTAGCTGGTTGGTCACTACGTCGGGACCACTTTTTTCTACCTATGATTACTGAGCTAACGAAGAATTGTCTAAGTGTCTAGTTGTGTTATTTGAAGATAAACCTTGCCACTCATTTGTCTACCCCTCCTGTCCATTCGTCTACCTTGACATGTCTGTTTAAAAGTGAGAATGCCAGGCGAACCTAGTGAATTAGATAAGTCTGTCGATGAGGTCCTAAAGAAGCTAATGGCTGACATGTTGTTATTTGAAGTTGTCCAGGTGTCATCAAATAGGGAACTGTAGGCTTCCCCTTCGACTAGACATCATTATGGTCGTGTTAACCCCGTGACTGAGAAACAAAGTAAACATCACAAGGTTCTAGCTAATGCGAAGTAGATCCCATCAATCCTAACTGAGTACATTCCATGAAAAAATCCCACGAGATTATGAGTACACTCTATTCACCACTGTGACATCCCCAAAAATAAGGTATTTTTGAAATTTAAAATTTGTTGGAAAATTATTCCATTTTTAGTAAATTTGAATTTGAAATTTTTTTGCCATTTATGGCAATTTCGAATTTCAAATTTGATAATTGTAATTAATTATTATGAATGTTGGGCAAAGATCTGATTTGACCCAACTAACTAATAAACTATGACACTTGTATGAAAACATAATATTTTATATTGATTGCAGGAGGGAAAATGGAACAACCATGTTAAAATCAGTTGACCATGACTCCATGAGTAGGGAACATGTTGGAACTACCTCTAGGCCGATTATTACAAGTGGAAAATCAGATATTTGGCCATTGGAAGCCCCTGAAAAATCATGGATTTAGAAAGATGTGAAAATTCCCAAGGGGGGGGAAGAAAGACCTAGGTAAAAGCATTTTTTTTTGTTAAATAACATATGTGAGGAGGCAGGATGTTTTCTAGTATGCTAGGAGGAGGAACTATTGAATACTTGCTTTTATGAACATTGATTCTAAGTGTGAGGCAAGGGATAAGACTACTCATAGAGGAAGACATTATTGAAGAGGAGATTTCAATTTTTCCCTCATGGATTCATGATCAGGCTATGGGGTGAATTGGGTAAGCGTTGGTTGCCCTATTCTACGGTTGGGAGGAATGTGGTTGTTCTCTTTGTTTTCCTGCAGACTACTTCAAATATGTCTTTTTACTCTTCTCTTTTCATGATTGTACTATTGAAATGATTGTATCTAGTTTCTATCGTAGATGATTATCGTTCCAGTATATGTATTAGATAGAATTACAGAGTTGTTGTATATTAATTAAAGTAGAAATAATTTAAATCGATTAAAAGGCTATAGCTATTCGAGCCTGGTATATTAGTCATTGTAAGGATGAAACCAGTGTTATACAGGATATATCTATGTATGTTTTCTATAAGTTCTATGTGGTAGGAACATAATCGATATCTTAAATTATGAAATTATAAAGTGATGAGTTATAGATCTAGTGGAAAAAAAAGCTAGATTCGAACATTAGATGGTGTTACAGTACTACTGTGTGTTATTCGTGTCAAGACAAATCTAATTCTACTTAATGAAATAAAAATTAAGCATATACATCTTGAAAACTACAATTTATGGAACGATCTATCGATCATAAGATAATCATACGGTCAAACATCTTTAAGTACCAAATATATATCATGAGATTTCAATCTGTGTAAACATTTAGAGAAATATGGAGCGAATGAAAATTATTATTATGATGCATGTCTGTACTAAAATATATAACCACAACTATCTAAAACCCCGAATATAAATATTGTATATTACATAAAGGTTTCCATGAGATATAACTGTGAATATTTAATACACAGGGGATAAGTATCGACTGTCACAGAACAGTACTATGAAACCTCACCGTAAAAATTATAGAAGAGGTTTATAACTGTTCCCCTCGTAATAACCACAAAACGAAAGGAATGTATAGAGCCGATAGAATGCCTAGGATGAGTCCTTCGACTCTCTAGAGTATAAACCTTGGATGGTGAAACTCGTTTCAATACGAGGTTTCTTCCCTTCTAACAAGTACTTAAAATTACAAGTAAATATGTTACCCTGGAAGGCCTGATAGCAATAGAACCTTGTGGCGAAATTTTACAAAGTAGCGAACATAACCTAGAGTCTAAGATGAAGTCCGGTTGTCGGAACTCTAGTACCTTTTTCGGGTCCGACGGCCAACGAATCCATCAAACATGAAGGATCCAAATCCTGAAAAGGGAATGGATCGAACGAGTCAGAAATGAAACTTAGAGGGAACAAAAGTTAAATACAAACAAATTATATCTGAAACAGAAGTAGCGCAATTTAATCATAAGGAAATAAATCACTCGCAAAGAAGATTAACAAAATTAAAATACAAAATTATTACTTAGCTTGTGATCGGTGTGGAATATTTTCCATCGACACCACTAAGCGAATCCATCCTCAGTCGAAAGGGGGAAATGGAACCAAAGAATGTTGATGGGTACCCTCACAGGAAACAAGGGCCCACCATTTATGATTATAACCGAGAAAATTATTCATCGAATAAGGACAACAAATAGAAACAGGACTGTAAACAAGTAGAATAGTAACTACATATAGTATGAATACATAAACCATTGGGATAGCTACCACAAATCGATTAATTCTTTTCTTTACCCTTTTCGTTGAAGTAATACGAAGAGAAATTCATAAATACACAATTCCAGAGCCGAATGCTTGGAATAAAAATTCCTAGAACGAAAACAGTTTCACAGGCGAAATGATCACAGAAGTTTGAAGATATTCAGTATTCCTGACTCCTTGCGAATCTAGGGAATATAGATCACACAACCACATCAACCACATTAACGAACAATTTATATACATAGGGTATGACGACGGATATACGAATCATAGTAGAAACAAGAAATAATTTAGTCAGCGATAAATATGCCGAAGACACCCAACGTAAGATGTAGGCCTTTGGGTGTTACAAAAGTTATACATTGGGATCCTTATTTACTCTTAGGGATCCCTATCACTAACATGCATAGACTCATGACAAGAGGGGAAATAAACCTTTGAATCCTTAACACCCGAAAAGGAATCATAATCAGGAATGTAGTCTCTTAATCGAGTTATACCGAGTTCAGACCTACATTACGGAACTAGAGTCATGTAGAACTTAGCTCTAAACTAGAACACCAGCTCGTAGACTGGAAACTCTCCCATCCCCTTCGAAATCCCTTACATTATGAGCCTTCTATGAGGGTTCATAGAGGAAAGGATACCTATTGTAGAATAACGAGAGATAAGTAAAGAAAACCAACACATAATAGGAAATCGTCGACAACCCAACAAACCCATAAATGCAAAACTAGAGAAGATCAATACCAATAGAGTCTTCAATATTTAAGAGTCCCAGATTCGAGGGAAAAAGAAAATAACACAGAGTCTTTGGATTACCGTGTACAGGCAACACCAAGGAATAAATGCCTCCATATCCTCTGCCCAAGACCACCAACCTCTTACAGAGTTAAGAGGTACCACAAGGTTGCACTAAGGCATTTTCTTTCAGTTTTCAAATACCTAGACATAGGCAGAAGACAACATTAATCACCTACCCACCCTTCACATAAGTAGAGTAATGGTGATAGTACGCAACAATATGATACCATGTGAACAAGGTTAGGTGGTAGGGTTTCATTGACACAATCATCGAATTATAAAGCTCGGAAGGTGCCCAGGCATATCGCCATTGCTCAGAATGGATAGGGGCTTTAAATCAGGACCTGATAAGTACATCAGTCAGATTTACACCAATTCTTTGCGAGGGAGATGACTCTATTAGGGGCATTCCTAATATAGCCGATAAATCCAGTTTCTCATCAGTTAGAATGAGACTACCTGGTTCGTTAACCTTAATGCTTTCAGGAAGGAGGACTAACACACTTGAACCCTTGAACGATGACAAACGTCAACCCACCACAAGTCTGGAGTCATGGTTGGGTAAGGGTAATCGTGATCTGTTTTACATAGAGTGTATCATTCGAACAATTTTAAACAAGTTTTAAAGTCCCTCATTAATCTAAGACTAGTGATCTTTAATATGAGTAGTTCCTTTCAGAACCCAATAACTCTCGTATAGGTGCTCATATGTATAAGCAATGATAATGTTATGTTGGAGAGATTGGAATACCCTAATGTTTAACACTTTATAAAGCTATGTCTCGAGATGGGCCTTTACCCCTTTTGCTAAATTTTGTTAGTAAACTGAGGAACTATATTTTTAATGAGTTTAGCCTTTTATATATATGGTTTTTAGATAACCAGAGATGTTTAAAGATAAAATTCTCTTACAAAGGAAGGTAGTTGTATCGACAACAGTAGATATCATAACACTTATGGGAGTGATAGTATCGAAACCTAATCACATACGATAACATTGAAACCTTCGAAACAAGTTGATCAAAGACAAGGAAATTTTAATGTCACTAAGATTTTTTTATTTTTTTTTATTTTGGAATTTTGAGGTTCATTACAACCATGCACATTCTCAAGGGAATATGCCTAGTCATGATTTAGTTAGGACATATCCCATTGTTGAAGAACAAAGACTTCAATCTAGGCGACAGGAAGAACTATGCTATGATCGTGCCCCACCGCTATTTGATGAAGTCAACTGGGAAGAAGCCTCTCCTGATCTCCCAGCCATGGATTAAGGGACTGGCGTAGTCCACCATGATAAACGTGATGAAGATTCCCTAGTTTGTCCATCACGAGGAGGTTAATGCTTGCGTTAAAGTCCTGTTTTCATGCTATCATGGTGGATACCTTTGGTTCAACCGAAGGATTATTATGGATCTGACACTGATCCACTAGATAATAGGCTTAAGCATGAAGGGACCTGACCCTCAAAAATTTTATCCAGGGAAGGACTCAGAGCGCTCCCTAGCAAAACACATTAAGGAAGCTTACAACGAAGTCAAAAAAGGAAATCGAGGTTACAAGGTAGCCTATATTTAGGATGGCGCAGTGTGCCTCATGTGCCAACTCATAGCTAGAAAGCTCGTAAGGAAGAACCACCCCACATAGGTCACCAGGTTTCTAGTGGAACTGGAAGGAAAATGTGTGGAGGGCATGCATATGAACTGGGTGATTTACCTTGTCAATGAACTAGAGAAACATTGTCGTGAGGCCCGGGATTTGGGACATGAATTCCACTTCAGTTAGCTGGTCATTTTGATCACATTTGTTGCCTGAAAAATTCCTGAAGGAGCCACCTTTCCAAAGATCGAACCATCGAAGCCATTGGCCACTAGGTTTTCCACCTTGTGGTACACCAATGATATGATGAAGCAGTGACAGTCCAATGTTGTGTTTCATGCATACTATCAACAACCGAAGGTTTCCATTGAGTCATTTCCATGCATGACACCGTGCACCCTACACCAGTACATACCAACAACAAAGTTCCACACAGATCCACATTTCATCTATATCACTACGTGCAGAGATGAGAGAAAGGAAGATTTATAGTCATATTACAAGCTAACAGATGAAGACATGGAGCATATTACAAAGGAATGGCCAGAGAAATTCCTTGTACTCATCATAGAATGCAGACCTGTTCGACACTGACACCATTGGAAGCCCCATGGTCACCCAGGTTAAGCATGTCACAGAGTGCAGTGGGACAATGAAGAAGAAGAAGTCCAGGATATAGAGACCGATGAGGAGGACAATCCCTCTGAAGAAAATGGATCTCGCTCACTAGGAGGAGGAGGAGATGAAGCAGATGGACAAGGAGGAGGTGAAGCTACACTGCCTGAAGATTCCCCTATTGGAACAGTCACACCACAAAAGAGGAAATTTTCTCCACAGAAACGTTCAGCAAGGAAGAAGACGCATGTCAATTAGCCCTAGTTAGAGGCCATGCTCACGAAGGACGATATCATTTTGGTTCATGGAGCTATGGAGGATGCTTCCAAGGATATTGTGCAGATATATGAAGCAAAGAGGGAAGACCTATATGGAAGGGTCGAGAAGGAACTGAAGGAGGTACAACAAGCTATTCGTTTGGTTCACGCAGTACCTATTGTGCCCCCCTCATCACAGATTGTAGAATTGGGGGATGAACCAGCCCAATTGAGAAGACTTGCAGATGCGACAGAAGCTCAACTTCAGAAAGCCTAGGAAGCTAAAGAGAAGGATACAAAAGCCTTGAAACAAGAGAAATATGAAGCCTTAGAGCCTTTATGAGTAGCATGGTACAGTTTGGCTACCTATGAAACTGAGAGAGAAGAGTTTCAGGCGATGCCCCAAGAGGAAAAATCCCATCTATAAAGAGAAAATGAGCAGTTTCTCACAGAGAGGGCCGTAGTCAAGGAATTAGTGAGTAAATCATGTCTTTCTATGCCAGGCTTGGCACATGAGGAACAAGATTCTATTGAGGTTCAAGTAGTGAAGCTCACTGAGACCATCCAGTAGCTTCAAGCCAGGATAACAGAGTTGGAGGCTTAAGCAGTGTCGAGCACCTTGCATGAGGTGTCTGACTAGATTGAGGAAACCACTAAGAATGCAGTAGGAAGGATAAGAGCCCTCACCTTGAAGTGCAAACAACTAAGTGATAGAAGTGCACAAACATATGAACACCTCGCCGAGAATCCAGAGCAAAGAAAGTCGAAAGAACAGTTACAGGAGGCACAATAACATGCATTCTCCATGAAGGGGCAAATGAAGTTGTTCACTGTAGTTGAAAGCATGCAAATATCCTAGGAGCAATGCACAATACAACAACAGATTATTACGATCTAGGGCAGAGTAATGGAAGTCACACAGAAGTTGAAACCTGTGTAGGACGAAGCCTGCACGATGTTCGAAGAGATTGATGTACAAGGCTCACAATTAGACCAAGTGGTTGCAATAGTAGACCAATGCATGGAAGGGTCTATTATAGAGAAAATAATATAGGAGCTCGCTGAGCAGGAGGCTCAAGCGAAGCAACAAGTCAAGGTAGCTTGAGTTAAGATCGAGGCCTTCGAAGTAGCATTGACCAGAACCGAGTGACTCGGGATGAGTCACGGGTGAGTGTTGGGGGCCTGTTGGCCCTAGACCAAGTTTTGAGGAATCCTTGGTCAGGTTTGGACCATGTTTTGGACTTTGACACATTGGTCGAAGAAGGAGCACCCAGACAGAGCTGAGGTCGTGGATATCACTTATTTTACAGGCTATGTGGACCTAGTGAGAGGTTTTCTAGGGTTTTTGTAATGGGTTATGGGATGTCGGCCCATGGGGCTTATCCATGATTAGGCCTTATTGTAAGGGATTGGTTTTCTAGGGTTTTTGTAATGGGTTATGGGATGTCGGCCCATGGGGCTTATCCATGATTAGGCCTTATTGTAAGGGATTGTAAAAGTATAAATAAGTAAGAATGTATTGTAGAAGTGTAGTGGGAAGTGGCTAAGTGAAAGTAGTTTGATTGGCTTTGTGCAAGGGAATGTCTATGTGTAAGGCTTTGTGCTTGATAGAGAGTTGGCTCTATGCCTTGACATAGATCTAGAAGGAGGATCTGGTGCTTAGTGCATAGATCTCCTATCCTATGCAAACCTCGACTCTGTGGCTTAGTGCATAGGAGTCGTTGAATGTAAGAGATTGACGAATAATAAAGAAGATAAAGAGATTGGTGGACATAGCCCCACACTGGGGTGAAACACGTATATCTTGTGTCTTTGGTTTTCTTTGTGCTGTGTTGTTTATGTTATGAATCTTCTCAGTTCTTTGAGTCTTATGTATGATAGATAGATATGTTGATGCTTAGTGCTTTACTTGTGTTAAAGAGAAATGAATGTTGGATCTAACTCAGTGCTATGTGCTAAATGGTTGAGTTGCTTAATCTTTATTGTTACTGTGTTGATGTATCTTTGGGTATGTTCTACGATGTTACTAAGGTTAGGAAACTAATGCATATCACTCTCTAAGTGTTACTAGAATACTCTGCGAAGTGTTGTTATCATAGATTTGTGTCCCAACTCAATTACAACCCCTTGTGTCCTGTAACCCCCTGTGCTTCTACCTCGAATGAAACTTCGCCTACTTCGCAGGTGTTGTCAAAAAAGCCAGTAGTTAGAGTTTTGTTGGTACGTTGTTGAAGCGTTGAACCCTAAGTCTGCCCTTGTACCAATATTATTTTATTACACAATCATCCAGAAAAATGCAAAGTGGAACTTCAACCTTCATCCAATACAAGTGTAACTTAAAGCAAATAATTGAAAATACAAGTGTAACTTAAAAGAAACAATTGAAAATACTTTCTATTAGTAAATCAATGGTATGGTTAATACAAGTGTACCTTAAAGAAAATAATTGAAAATACTTTCTATTATTAAATCGGTGGTATGGTTATTGTTTAATCCATGCTATCATGAGTTGGTTATTATATTAATTGAGTATATAATTATATTACACAATCCTCCACAAGGATGAAAAGTGGAACCCTTCATCCCAATACAAGCGTACCTTAAAGGCGTGTGTGTATAACCAAAATTTCAACCGAGTAATATAATTATTAATTATCTGAAAAATCTAATATATACTAAAATTTACTATACCACTTTTGCAATATTTAAAGCACATGGTGTACTAAACAATGAGTAGTTACATCATTTAATTAAACATTCTACATGCTAAGTGTTTAAGGAAATTTATTCATATTGTTGAGTAAATATATAATCCAAATCAACATAGAAAATCTTTAACATGCATTCCTTATATATCTCATAGCTTCACTATTCAAGTCAATAGTATATGTGGTCCATATAAAACTATGGTTTTGATATAATTATGTCCTAATCTAAACAGTTTGTTATAAACATTCCAAAATATTAAATCATAAAGTGTTAAATTAAATAATCATAAAATTTTCATATATTAATTAAAATATATAATATAATATAATATAATCATTGTGTTAAATTAAATAATCATAAAATTTTCATATATTAATTAAAACATATTATATAATATAATATAATCATTGTGTTAAATTAAATAATCATAAAATTTTCATATATTAATTAAAATATATTATATAATATAATATAACCATTGTGTTAAATTAAATAATCATAATTTTTTTATATATTAATTAAAATATATAATATAATATAATATAATTATTTCTTTTCATGAATTTATAGACATAACTCCACATATATAATATAGTTCAAAAATATATAAAACACCACATAATACATACCTCAACCTGTAGATTTGTTTCATGAATTTATAGACATTACTTCACATATACAACATAGCTCAAAAATATGTAAGACACCACATAATGCATACCTCAATATGTAAGACACCACATAATACATACCTCAGCCTGTAGACAAGGCCAAGTATGCACATACTTTCGCATAAGGATCGTGACATAAATGAAATTGTACTATATATACTTGGCATTTAATAAGGTCGATTCGATTTATATATGCAATCAAGGGTCAAAATATCGATAGTATGGTGCCCCATACACACACACACACACATAAATGTAAATTCAATATTCTTAAATCGTTCATTAACACGAGTCACTTGAACGATAAATACAATTATGAACAACATTCATTCGAATCCATATTCACATGAATAAAACAATATTTAGTATATCAATTTTCAAGTGCCAACTGTAGATAATTTTAAATGTTTAAAAATAATCCACAATTGTCCCATCACTGTAATTTATAGGGGTTAAAATGCTTCACTTTAACGATATTTAATAAAACAATTGAATTCTAATGACAATATATTATATTTCTCATTTAAAAATAATTTTAGAATTAAAATTAATAATAATAATAATAATAATAATAATATGAAAATAAATGTTTAAGTGTTATCATTAATCATTGGGTTTTTGCTTATGTTGAATGTAATCCATGATCTTGTGTTAATTGTTGAATCCTTAAGTCAACTTGTCAATTGTTAATCGATCCACTTGTTGACCTCCCTACTAACTCATTTGGGTACGCTCTTTTCCTAAGGGCCGTCAATCCACAATGTAGTTGTAACGAGAAAATACTTGCTAACAATGATTGAATTTTGAAGTGATCTAAGTGGAGAAGAGTCATCACTTCTTTTACAAACAAGAAAAATTCATTTCAACATTACAATAACTGTCCAACATTATGGTTCATAAAATTATTTTTTCTCAAATTCCAACCTTCTTTCTATATTTTTTTGTGGTTCATGCCATTTTCCAAACCCACACATAATTCTATTTTACTTAATTAACTATTAGCTTAATATTCACTCATCCATGTGTCACCCATATGCACAAATGCACATGTAATTCCCCATTTCAAATTTATAAATACTCACTCAACTCCCATAATTCATATTTTTCCTCATAGGTGTTCCCTTAATATTCTCATGGCTTCCTATTATAGTGGTGGAGAAGAATTTACTTGTTTTATTCATTTCTTAGCTTCTCCCAAGCCCACCTTTCATTTCTCATATTTGAATTTGAATTTAATTTTAGATCCTATTTCTTCTCCATAATTTAAGCATGTACTAGAAACTGGTTTTCACTAATTAATAATTAATTTTATTCAATTTTATACAGCCTGAGTGGGCCTAATGGTTAAGAACATGTGTTTCCTCTTAAGAGGTCACAAGTTCATAAGAGGTCACAAGTTCAAATCCAGAGGGGGGTAGGGTATGTATACCTCTGTAGACTTTACCAGTCAAATCACTGGGTAGAGGGGGTCCCTTGTCCCACAAACAAGGGGGTCTCATACACCAATTTGGTGTGGCTTGGCCATGACCTTAAAAACAAATTATTATTATTATTATATTCTTCATTATTAGTATTTTTGTTTCAATTATATCTTCTTCCAAATATGAACTACTAAGTAATCTATTTGTATTTATTTTAAGCTCATCAATATTTTGATTACCCTTGTTTTCTATATATAATGTATATGATAATATTATTTTCTCCTATGACAGGNATCATGTTGTAATAATTATCTTGAGACAATTTTCAATTTAACTTTGAAAATCAATATCAATTTACCAATTCCTTAATTATACAAATGATGCAATATATCTCATACCATTCAAGTATCTAAATTTTCTTGATGGGGAAATGTCACAACAATGGACACATTATTAACTCATCTATGCTTCCCTTTGTTGATAGACTAATGGTCGCTAAGGAATAAGATATCAACTTTGTTATACAACCATAAATGGATCCCCACTAGTAACCAAATATGTGGCCTACCCTCATGACAGTGTGCAACCTCGAAGTAAAAGTGTATTCAACTTTTCAACATGGCCACATAATGAGTGCTAGTAAGTGAAAACAAGGATGTTGTTTCACCTATCTTGGTAATACTCAGTATGTTTCCATAAAGCCCTAGTACCTATGTGTGGATCGATCGACCAACATATTCCTTGTGCTCGCATGCACTGCAATTAATTTATCAACAATTTTCATAATCTAAATTAAAATATAACATATTCAAATAAATTTACTATTTTTTGACTCAATCCAAAGTCCATTAACATGTTGATAAAATTTCGTGTCTTTGTAGTACACTCGACTAACACGGTGCCTATTGGGATGGTAGGGAACTGGAAAAATTTCACAATCTCTTTAATTTTACCATAATCACAATCAACCCCTAATACCATATTAAAAAACCTACCCCATCATAGAATTTTACATGAATAATTATTCATAACACTAACAATTTAGAAACATATAAATGCACAAAGATTATGTAAGAACACAACTATCAACACATCAATATATAGTGTAACAACATCAAAAAACATACAAACATGAAACTTATCTTTTATAAAAATAATGAGAGGAAACAAGCTTGATATGTTCCTCCCAACCATAGACTTTGTTGCTCTATCTCCCTCAACAACAGGTCACCCCTGAGCTAGGTATATTAATATACTAGGGAAAAGGATTACCTAAAGATAACTATGGTCTTATAAACAATATAGGTGTTCTCTGGCCAAGGTACCAAACTCCAACAACAATTCCAAACTAGATCCTCTCATTCCCCATTAGTATGCACAACCAAAGAAAGTGTACCCCTTTCTCCACACCACATTCCCTTAGGCTATCCCACTTCCTTTCAAAGGATTCAACACATGCTAGCCACGAAGTCTCTGAGAAATGTTGCTCCAGGAATTCCATCTGCACTCAGGAGTCTCTAGGTGCCATCCAATCTTTACACCTTGGTCAACTATGCAAATAATTCTCACTCTAGGGATCAATACTTCCTCAAGGAAACCCAATAATAATTTTTCATTGAATCCCACATACAATTCACGTAGAATTCAAGGGATGCCTAAAAAATAGGGTTACAGAGCTTCCCTCAGCTCACCCTCTACATACCAAGAAAGACTGGTAGGTAAAAATGATAACATAAATGGCCAAAATGGTTCCTTTATCATTGATATGCAACTTAACATATTCATGCCTCTCTTTTGGCACATGGAAACCAAGGCCCACATTCCCATTCACTTGGGAACTCAATGTTGAGAAAATGATTATACTGAGAGGGTGGAGGGTGGATGAATCAATACAAAGATATATTTTTCTTATTAAAAATCATAAACTATAATGAATCAATCAAATAAAAGTATAAAAACTAGAAGACACATGATTTTACATGGAAACTCTTTTGGGAGAAAACCATGAAAAAATCTCTTTATAATTTGTAGGCACTAACCTACTGTTACAAATATTTGTAGGCACCAAACTACTAGAGACACCAATCCCGAACATTGGATGTTTGTAGGCACAAACCTACTGGAGACACCAATCCCCATTTCTAGATGATTGTAGGAACCAAGCTACTAGAGACACCCATCCCTCCCATCCCCACTACTTGATGTCGATGGGAACCAACCTAATTTCAAGCTTGCAAATTACCTTTTATAGGTTGAACATGTGCATTTCCTTCACATGTCTTCTTGTTAATTTTTCCTTCACTATGTTTTATCGTTGCTTTTGCCTTAACTTTACCTTCACCAGATATTCTTACTTCTTATGCTACTTCTTCCTCATATATTCCTTTACCAAATATTCTAGTGTTTTTTTCTACTTCTACCTTAGGTCTAACTTTACAAGATCTTCTTGCTAGAACACCATATCTACCTACTGGAACACCATATCTTCTTTCTATAATGTTGTATCTACTTTCTCGAAAAAAGTATATTCTTTCTAGAATTCTAGATCTACTTGTTGGAACACATATAGTATTCACTAATATTTAATCATCACTTTGTTGGACCTGCATAACAACCTCTCAATTTTGTTTTCTTATCGTATCTCTAAGACAAGAAATTGCGCTCCTATCCAAATCTTCCTACCGAAACCCTCACACACTCTCTCTTGTGTGAAAAACTAAGCCTAAGTTTTCCTCCTGCTCTCCCTTCTTTACCATTTACACTTTCTCTTCAAATCACTTTGACTCGTTGATCTACACTTCAGAGAGTTCCCTTTTCTTGCACTGATACATAGTGTACCGAAGAATGCATCCTTTCTTCCAGCTCCACATTGGCGCATTGATGATTTATTTTCCAATACATAGTCCCTCTTCCTTTGAAATCAGTTAATGTGTCATCTCTCTTTCACCAAACCTCACTGACACGCGTATTTATCACTGACAAATTTCATGTGATCAACATCAACAGATCAGTGATTTTCACATGATTATATTATTTGTTCTCTTTCATTTAACCATCTAAATTCCTTTCGAGTTCACCTACGCATCGAATATCGACAAAGTCTATCCATTTCTCCTCGATACACTACACATCGACGACGTTTGTCTCTCCTTGGCTGATGCACTATTTTATTCCCTCTTATGTCGTCGAAAAATCGACAGAAGGATGTTGATCCCTCATCATCACCAACTGCATTGACAATAATATTCTCTTTCTCATTGTCCTTGCTCTAGTCAACAAGACACACTTTCTCCTTAAGGCCTATCTTATCCTCCTCCATCTTGGATCCTTGTCGAGTTTTCAGTCAGTCTCCTAAAACTTTATGGTGACTAAGATCTTTGTGTATAGTTATATCATTGGCAACTGATTACTTATCATTCCTGACCTACTTCGTATTTCACTCATAATCAAGTTTTTGGTGTCATCAAGTCTATATTTCTTCGCCCCCATAGTATCAACTTGTTTATTTTGTGCTTCTTGATTTTATGACTAGATCTTGATTATCAAATAATAGTTTAGCATCATATGTGTTAAACACAACAATGATTGGTATTGTATTGGCTCTAAAATGTATCTTGAAGGAAAAGCAGTAACCTCGTCTCCTAAAAATTATGTATATGATAAACTTGAAGAAATTTGTAGGTTCAAAAACTAATATGTGGATAAATTATTTCTGAGAGTTATGTAGATTTATTGTAGTTTTCGTGAAGATGAAAAACCTTCAGACCAAAAATCATTAATTGGTTTTCATATCTTGTCTTTGTTTCTGAAGAGTACGATCTGGATGATTAAACCATCTCTCATTCACAAGATTCAAATATGACCACGAAGGATACGAGGTACATGATATCAGACCTGCACTCTGACGCAACTATGAATCATTCCTTATCAGTAATATAATACCCCATAGACTCAGAGTGTGAACCATGTACCATATCCCTTCAAAAAATTATGAATATACTTTGGTCTGGGACAAATCTATCATTGAATAAACGTCATTTTCATAATCTGAAGATATTCATTCATTTTGTACAAATCTATTTGACGATAATTACTGCATGAACACAAACATGTTTATCATGCAGTACATTCTCCATATTTCCCTTTTAATGATGAAACATTGAATGATAAACCAGATCAAGAAGAGCACCCAACCCTGATCGATGAATCATTCATTCTGAGTGGAAGTCCATCCATGACACATAATCAATGTCCCTTCCTTTTTAATGACTCTCTTCCTCCTTGATGTAAAAAATCCTACTTTGCAATAAAAAAATTGAACCCAACAAGAGCGATTATAGGCCATTTAGGAAGGAGAAATGACTTCATGGTTTACCAACATGAGGAAATTTATATGTCAAATTTGAAGATCTGTCTTCAAATTTCATTTCCCATTATGAAATTGTTGAGTAGGAAAATGCTAGTGACAAGGTGATATTGATAGGGAGGGTCATTTTCATACCAAATATATCATCCTCATCCTCACTCGGTGACTAAGATGAATCTCATAGAGAAGGTCCTCTTAAGTAAAATATTTCTTCTAAACATGTAATAATAGTTATTGGAGGAAGACAAAGGAAAGAATACTTTGTGCAACTCACGTGTCTTTTCTCATTTCTTAATGTTATAAACGAATCTCAGAATGGCATCAAATTTAATGATTACAAGCCATTGATCATAATTGTGGACTCGATCCTTTCACTCGCATTGGTTCAATACCAAGGGCAGGGTACATGATACCAATCTGCACCAGCCAAAGCATTGGTGGTGGGACAGATTGGTTCAAAAACTGGGGTGTTACATCCCCTCCCCGTTATTTTGGCACTATCCTCAATGCATATACAAAATAGAAATCAAAATCTCAAAATTTATTAAAAAATCTGTGGGTACTTTTACTGCATGGCATCTTCATGCTCCCGGGTAGAATCTTCAAGACCATAGCAGGTCCACTGAAATCAACAGTGGTGTCACCCACGAGCTAGGGCTATGAATCCACAAGGATGGTTCTAGAGTGTTACTTGTCTTCCCGAACCAATCAACACTCAATCTCCCATAGGATTTCCGAACACTCACAACAATCCAAATACCCAGCTCTCTTCTACCTAGCATGAACCACCCAAGAAAATGGACCTCCATCCTTCTCTGTCACATAGTCCCTCAGGAAATCCTTCTCTTTCTAGAGCTCTAGCACAACTGGTCCATAATCTCAATGTTGGAACTCTTGGGACTCGCAGTTGTGAAAAAATTTGGAAAACTCCCAAGACATCTCATACATGCAAGCATCAAGTCATGGCTGGTTACACCAATGACCTCTACAACCAATGCTACCATGGCTTCTATTCAAAAATTTATTTTCCTTTCCCAAGCCAAGACGTGGATGAGGAAGATGAACGGTGATGGAAATGAATGGAGTGAGATATCCACCCCCAGGTGTGAAACAATGAACAATCAATGAATGAATGTGTGAGGGAAAGAATGGAATGAAAGGAGAAGCAAAGGAGAACCATGGGTGGGTTTAAGTATTTTGTGGGGAATCAAGAACCTCATTTACTCCCCCAAGAATCTCAAGTAACTGATCCACCCCCTTAGACAAAAGGGTAATTAAAATAGGAAATAAAATTTATCCCCTCAAGCCCCCTCTCTTGTGGAATCATAGCTCCGTGTAACTCTAGTCCTTGTCCATCTAGCAACCAACAATGTATTTATTATTAATAATGATCAAAACATTACATTTCTTGGGCACATTGGCATTTTAATAATAGTTTGGGCATTGTGTCCTCTCAGCATTGTAACAATACATTATTTAAAATGGGGGTTCAAAACTCGAGGTGG
>CBVK0101511608.1:0-17588 GCA_900067695.1 Picea abies
TTTTATCATGTTTTTTGCACCGACATTTTTTTCTAAATTCCTTTGTCACTGAATTCCAACACAAACACAAACCAGTTGACTTAGACTAATAATATTCCGTACACTACTTTTATTCAAATTTATGAACACTTTCGAAAACAATTGAATTTATTCGGTGAATAAATTTGAACTTTATTGACTTGAATAAATTCATTAAACATCATCAAATTTATTCACTAGGTCATAGTGTTTGTTGAATTTTGAATTTTTTCCTTAAAATTTGGCAAACAAGGTGCCCAAATTATTAGTCATTGAAATCATACTGCTTTACGATTTTAGTTTTACTGTTTCACAAAAAATACAGTTCTTTTTGTTTAAATCTCTAACTTCTTACATATAATTTTTTTTATGTGATGCACCTTTCTGCTCCCTTGCACCTTGATTTTCAAAAATGTCATCCTCATCCCTTCCCTGTATAATATGAACTTGACAATTTATGTTTTAAGATATAGTGGTGCCATCCCGTGAAAAAAGAATAAAATAAAAGTCGTTTCCCCTTTAGTTAAGGAAATCACCCCCCAGCTTAGGACACAACTAGACATCCCTTGATAGCCTCAAGGGGTGTCCCAATTGCCTTATGTGCTCCTAGGATGTCGACGGGATGTTCCAGTCAAATGAGGGAAGCCCCTAGGACATCCTTAGGTTGTGTCCATCAAACAAGCGAGATGGCTTGAGGACATCCCCATTAGATAGAAATGGCTTGGGGATGCCACCTAGTTGTCCCTTGTGTTCTAAGGACAACATGGGGTGTTTCCTGTTGCCCCCATGTCTTGCAGATGTAGGAAACATAAGGGACATGCCCCTATGGTACATTGATAGAAATAGAAATAAAGGTAGACAAGCAATGCAAATAATGAAAACATCATTAAATGTAAAATAAATAGATGTAGAAAAGTAGGGTCTAGACAATTGAAAATATGAACTTGGTGGTGGTTGTAGTAAAGACATCTTCAAACTCCATGAGCAGGGGCTTGATCCTCTTATAGTTATGACCTTGTGCTAGACACAACTTGACAAGATGTGGACATTTCAACAACGCTGCAACCAAAGCAGCTAGGCAAACTACAAAGCAAAATCAAAATGTAAGAACCAAAGTGCTAGAGAAAGAGAGAGGGAGGAATTCCATGTATGTCCCTTGATTTCTCCAAGACTCAATCACTAATTGATGGGTAGGATTATTCCTGTATTTGTAGAATGATTAAAGACTCCATAGCTTTAGCCTCGTAAATCATGAAAAATGCTTCAATAATTCTCATGGATAAGCATCCAAGATGATAATATGGTCGCCTTGTCATCGTCATTATTACCAACTCATCCTCATTATTTTATTCTTCTCTTTGTCATTTTTTGTGTGTAGCGTTACTGCTAAGGTGCATGGTCTTATCGTCTTTATGCACTTGCATGCTTACATAATAGACATGGCGGAAGGTTTAAGGAAAAATGTTAAAGGGAAAACCCAAAATCACTTGAAATGAGTTCTAGTGTGCCTGAAGGGTCTCAAAAGAAAGGCCTTTTGAGGGTAGTCTAGGACCTAAAACTGAAATCTGTGCAACAAGTTCTTTTGGTGAAGCTAAAGCTTAAGGTTTTGCAAGACATGATTGTTGTGAAGAGTAAAGATTAAGGTTGTGCAAGACATGATTGTTGGCAAAGCTAGAGCTCAATGACAATGTCAGAGACATCGTGTCGGCGAAAATGTCGTCAAGGGTCGGGAAAACAACTTATCGACAACATCTGGGAAAATATTAGAAATATTGACAAAATTAAAAAAATACAAAAAACATTCATTTTTTTCAATTGTTTTAACATCTAAATCAACAACAACATCAAATAAATGCATTGCCACATAAATATGAAAAGAGAATCTGATATATAAGAACATATAAGATGTCTAGTGATACATCACCCATCAACATTGAATCATGTCTCGAGTTCCGACCCCAAAGACTCAAAATATCATAAAAAAATACAATAAATGTATCTCGTCATCACGAGTCATCTACAATGCAATTAGATAAATAAACTAGTGATTCCCTCTGCCCCTTTTACAAGCAAATGTAATGGTTGTAGTAATGACTTTTCCTCTAGAGGAAGAAGTCCCTAGGGTTGGCGTTGGACTCTGACGTCCTCTAGAAGAAGAAGTAGAAGCTAGACTTTGATGTCCTCTACTGGTGCTACTACCAAGTCCCACTCGCTCTGTTTGAGTCCATGAAGGTGGTGGTGCACTCTCGTCAATAGTCACCTCTTGTAAAGGTGTCTGCTATAGAACATCCTCCTCTTGTACCACTATCTCCCCTCCTACCTCCTCTTGTGCCTCATCTTGTAACCAATCAGGGGTTGATTCCATGACATGCCTCTTGGTCTCAATCCTCCATGTAGCAGTGGTGTCAATCCCATCCAACGAGATGGCCTCCATGTCAGGTGTTTTTTGAAGCTGCCTGACCCACAATTGAAGATTGTAGTAGACGTAGACCATGTCATTAAGGCACTGGGATTCCAACTTGTATGAGGGTCATAAATTATAAATTAATAAATAATTAAATTAAAATACATAATTTAGAGGGTTACGGGGCATAAAATTATAATTTAATGAATTCAAAATTTTTAACTTCTGTGCTTCTCGGTGTGTATTTTTTCAAATACACTCCAGTTGTGCTTGCATCTTGAAGAGCTACATGTTTAGCTAGGCACCCAAATGGAAAGTTTTTGTAAATTGGGTACTCTTGAGCCATAGCTTGTCCACCAAGCATCTACAACAAATAAGAGGACATTGAAATTTGAAAGCTGAAACAAAGTAAGACGAGACATTGAAATTTGAAACAAAATGAAGATTACCGGGCATTTTGGTCTTCCTTTCTTGAATAGCGATGTTAAAGCCAAATGTTTGACCGACCATCCTATATATTTCCATTTCTTTAGAAATCTCCGCATGTTCTTACTGATTTGGCACCATCCTATGAACACGTGAGGAATCCATCCATAACCTCAACATCAAATCTAAAACTACAGGAGTAAGAGAACGCAGGGTTGTGGTAGATCTCTGCCCCTTGAATGGGACGATAGAGTGTATTGTTCCATCGCTCATCAATCACTCTCTATTTCAATTGTCGTTTCTCAAATCCATCATCCCTCTTGTCCTCATAATAGGCATGGATGGATTCTTTGGTCTTATGCATGGCCTCACACAAGTAGCCCATTGTGGGCTTGTCTCCATCAGCCAACTGAAGAACTTTTACCAAAGGTTCGCTAATGGCACACACCTCTTCCACTTCCACCCAAAAGCTCTACTGGTATGACACTAGCTTGCATATTGCCTCCCCCTCTGGTTTATTGCCAAATGATAAAGCATGCTAGTCATCTGAAAGGAACATTCTCTTCACCTCCCACATACAAGCCAAGAGAGACTGAAGAGATATGAAGCTAGTGGCAAAACACGTTATCGCAGGATGCACCAGCTCCCCGTTATTTGTGAATCTTCTCATCAAGCTAAGCACAAATGCATGATTAGATTGGGATGCTCCTAGTCGATTCAACAATATCCTTGATATAAGGAATTTTGCCCAAATCCTCTAAATTCAAATCAATGCAATGTGCAGCACAAGGAGTCCAAAGCAAGGTCGGATACCTCAGCATAAGCAACTTGCCAACAATGACATAATTAATAACATTGTCTGTTATGACTTGGACACCATTCTATGGACTTACCCTCCTAAATGAACCCGTCCAACAACTCACATAATAGTGTTGCATCTTTAACATGTGCAGATGCATCAACAGATTTAATAAACATCGTCTCCCTGGGACAATTAACCAAGCGATTAAGAAGGGTCCTACTCTTTTGATCAGTCCACCCATTTGACATCATGTAGCATCTAGTGATTTCCCATGATGCCTTAAGCTGCTCCAATCTATGAGTGCAATTGACCTTTTCATTTTGAAGGATACACCCTCTCAACTCATCATAGGTAGGGGCCTTGTACCCTGGGCCAACAATAGCAACAACATCAAACATAGATTGGTAGAATGGGTTGTTCTTAGCAATGCCGAAAGGAATGTCACTCCATAGAAGAGACCTACCCACAAGCTTGTCGGCTTCTTGCTTCTCCTTTCTTTTAACCATTGACCTGATAGAAGGTTGTGCCCCAGCTGTGGTTATAGGAACATAAAAAGATGAAGTCGCTAAGGGCATTGTGGAATGTGAAGCTGAGGAAACATTGTCAGTGCTTACCCCCTTGGATCTTGCAACTCTTCCTGCTGCAACCTCAATTCTCACGGCTTCCCTGTAATCTCTGCTTATACCCATATCTACAATTGATTTGATGGCAATATGAATGATATTGGGTTTGCATCTGGGCAGATTTCCACTTCATGTCCCGGAATTTGTGCAAGGTGTTATTTCAATTGGGTGATTCACCCCCCATTTCCTTCCCACACAACATGCAATTCAACCTTTGTCTATTAAACCCCCTTTCTGGTTCACCATATTCCTACATAGGGTCCAAACGTTTCAACGTTTTCAGTCTTCAAAGTTCAAACTTTAAAATCCAGATAGCAATGATTAAACTCAGGGCACAGAAAAATTAAAATCAGCATTGAAGAATCAAAATACAAAAATGTTGCATAAAACCAAACAAATCTAAATTCTACATAAATGGTAGATCTCCCACTGTCCACAAAATTTCAATAAGTAGAGGGAAAACTGATGGGCATTGCAAAGCCTATCAAAATTCTGAATAAACTAAAAAAAGGGGTGGAAATTGTTACATATACCTGCAAATACACTAACAACTAATGGGAATCAATCCCCACTCTGCAATAAACTGATGATGGCAAATGAGAACACTCTCTTCCTGGTCCTTGGTTCAAAGAAAAATGGTCTCTAGCTCCTTTGCTCTCAAATCCCTTCAATCTGTTTGCGAAATGACAAAAAAAACATAAAAATTGCCTTTATGCTGGCCTGTCCGCGGGCTCGGCGATCCTTTCCATCACCTCGAGATAATATTGCGCAATTAAGATATCATCGCGATATTTTTCGTCGAAAATATCGGCTCTCTGAGATCTGCGCAAGACATTGTAATGTTGCCGATATTTTCACGATATTGGCAACACTACTCAATGTTGTTTAAGGCAAGCTTATCAGCAAAGCAAGAGTTTAATGTTGTGTCTTGGTTAGCCTGTTGAAGTTGCTATGTCTTGACTCTATCCAAAAGCAGGATCCAAGGAGCAGGAATAAAAAACTGGCATAAGCATAGATGCAAAATAATTTTGGCAAAGAACCGTAGACAAATGAGGTGTCTGACCACTGTCACTAGTGATAACACCCAATGTATGAGGCGTATTCTAGGGCAGATATCATCAATAGCGGAAAGAATATAAGGATTTGTAGACACTGAGTCTCAAACAGGCATCCCTGTGTCCTCTTTTCCAGTCATGCAGAACATCTCATCAATTTTGATGCAATGCCAACAAACAAAAATTCTGTACATGGAAAAGTAGACATTAATTTCCAAGTTAGTGTACTTGAGTCTGCTGGGCTGTGGTCTAGCAGCAACTTGGAGCGGTGGTTCTGACAATGACCCAGGCTCAAATCCTGGCGGGCATTCTCCTCTGTGTGGGGTTTTCCAGACGTGGCTATTGATTATGTTGAAAATTGTTGATCTAGCATATGGGCAGATTATTGTATGGCACTGGCAAGGTACCAGCAAACCCTATTTTTAGCTCAAGTGTGTGAGGGTGGTACAAGCTTCTTTCTGGGTTTAACGTCCGTCTGTAAATTGCTGAAGCATATTCTAAAAGTAAGATAACCACCCAAAATAATGGATCATCATTTGCATAAAGCTCTGCAACAGTATCATGGACATATTATCCGTTGGCTTTGAAAAGGAATTTGATGTGGCACCTGAATATATATGCAAAACAAAAGTTGCAATATGGAACCGTAGTATTTACCCAACAATATCCTTCGCAGGCCTTTTGTTTGTTGCAATATTATTTCTTTATTGAACTTACAAATTTTTTGTTACTCTCATCAATAAATGTCCGATCTCTGGGTTTTAGGTTCAGATATCCTTGGAATCACCTCTAGGGGCGTTTGACAGGAGGTGTCCTTGCTGTTGTCAGGCTCTCTATGAATTGAGGTTGACAAAATTTGCAATTTTAATGGGAAATTAAGGGATATCATACTTTTACCTTTTTGCTATGGACTGCATTTCCTTGGTTTTGTGTCTCTACACTTGATTTTTAGAAAAGTTTACCTGTAACACATTTGATGGGTTTTTCTTTAAGATTTTGTTTTTGAGTTGAGTGTTTTCTGGTTTGACCACTGGGGGCTTGACTGGTTGATCAAGAGGAGGTGTTGATATTTCCCTCCACCAGGGTTCAGTTATCCCTATGAAAGAGCAGGGGCTGTCATGGCTGCTTAAGTGGGCCAAGCATGCTGATGGGCATAATTCCTAGCCCAGTGCCAATGACAATTCTGCCTCGGCGTTGAGTGGGCAGTGGGAATAAAAAATGTTTAAAGGGATCATCCTAAAAGCTTTTCTGGTTTGGAAAAATACTTGTTTGCTATCCACTGTACAATATAGTAATGTTGCAAATATCATTTCGGAGAATATATCGCTGAGTGTCCAGAAAGAAACCTATTGGAAATTTTGGGGAAAACATTAAAAAATATTGGCAAGCATAAACTTGGACCTGAAAAACTCGGAAACATTGGCAACTGGAAACAAATTCAGAAATAATTAGAAAAATTGGGAGAAACTGAAGGTTTTTGCAACACTGCAATATAGTCTATCACAGTCCATCAAAATCATGAAAGTGCATAAATCTATAACAGTTAATCAAAATCATGAAAGTGCACCATAAATACATTTAAACAAATGGGCAACTCAAGTGTCCTCGCTACTTTTGTGTGTTGTTGAACTTTCAGATTATGTATGTAACTTGCAGCCTTCCCTTTTTCTCTTCTTTCCTGTATTCAGTATTGACAGTTTAGGGTTAAAGTAAGCTATTCATGGTCTATGGTCTAGAACTTCAGGTTCTATTTTTATTGTTATTTTTAGAATATGTAAACTGTTGTGACATTGAAGTGGAACCTGGTTGTTAATCTGTTTAACCAAACAAAGATAAAACTTTTATCATGTAACTTTCTCTAAATATATTGTTAATTGCATGGACACAAACAATCAACTGTGTTTTATTTTTTAGCCTAAAATGGTGAACCCTGTGACCTAGTTGCTAGTTGCCACTTGTAGTATAACACCTTCAAGGAAGCCTTCAATGCTCTTGGATAGAAAGTCTAGTTTTGTTGAAAAAAGGCTAGCTAATGATTTTGTGGTCTAATATATCTTTTATTAACTTTAGGTCTTCTGTTGTACACAATAAAAGCATATATCCCATTCATAGAGTCTTTGCATAGTATAATTATGGCTGCTAGATTAGAAAGCTATTGGGCAACTCCAGAACATCCATAATACCAGAATGGTCCATAGTGACATAATATGTAATATGGTTAGGGAGTTGTGGCCTCTAAAAAGAAGTCAGTGTGCAAAAATGCTATGTTGATATTATGGCCGAGTAGTTTGGCTGATATTGTAGTCAAGAATATGGAAAGTAAGTACACCATACAAGCTTGGACCATAAACCCATCCCACACAGGATTTTATTTTGCAAGTGCAATCCTTTGGGCATAACCAAAAGACACCTTTTATTGCTTACAGTTCTAACTTCTCTACAACCCTTGCATACCTCATTTAAAGGACCTATTGAACTTGATATAGACTTAGCTGCCAAGTTCCAGCCCTCGGTTCAAAATGGAGTATAAGTGTAGAATGAGTTTTCGGGCTTCAGCCTTCTGTAGTGCACCAAAGATTTTTACAGTGGAGTGGCCAACTTACATTGCAATGACTCCATATGCGGATTAGATCAGGTTTGGTTGATACGGCAAGGTCTAAAGAGTGCCAAGTGGAACTTATGGTGCAGGTAAAAATCTTGCTAGGAAGAATTAGTTCATCACACATAACTTGAGAACTAACAATTGAGCAAGGATGTCCTGAAGTCTCTTGCAAGATAGATTTCTGTTTGGATTTAAAGTCAAGTGTCCACTCCCATATGAACAATATTGAAATGACCATTCCTACAAAGGTTTTACTCTTGATATAAGGTATTAAATAATTCCTTCAAGTTAAAGGCAGGCTAAGACCAAATCTCTAACAGGCACAATTGAGCCCTCTTTAGAATGAGTGCCACTAGTTTGAATGGATACTATGCTTTACCAGTCTTTTAATTCCTTTCAGGACAGTAAAGCCTGCAATTTGAAAATGCTAGGCTGCAAATTGTTCTCATTGAGCACTTGTTTAGAACAATTTGTGAGCTTATGTCCTATTGTTTTAAACTAGATCCAGAGGAGGGCAATTTTGGTGTATACACTTTTTTGCAATCAAATCAGCTGTAAGAAACTGTTTCAGTGATTTCACTTAGAAATTAGGTCATACGTGGTTTGTAACATTGTGCATCTCTACAGTTGCTAAGAATTAGGATTCGTAACTTTCTTGTATGACTATCATATTGTACTATGAGCAACAAGGTTGCCTGGTTTGCAAGATTCGATGTTGCAAGCAATATTTCTTTTAAATCTAGTATATTATTTTGAAATTTCACTTGCTTGCATCTGTATGGTCTATAATGACTCAACAAGAATTCAACATAAGACCATTATTTCAGTTATGTGCATCTCACTGAATATCAAAAATTTCCTTGGAAATAATCTTATAGTGTCACAATTTTCTACTTTGCAATTCCTAGTGTTGCTTATGTGGAGTACAGCTAGCTTTAAACGTGTTCTTCATGGGAATAGGGGATTAAGTTCTTCATGGGTATTCATAGTAATCTTTCATTTCTATTATTGAATATCTTTGTGGATTCACCTTTTACATCCATATTCTGTACATTTCATGATATAATTTATTATAGAGGTGTAGTTGGTGCAACTTTAATGGTGTTATTCTTTGTCTTGCTGTGCCTTCTGTACCTTGTTCAGTTGTAGTTGATAAAACTATAATGCTGTTTCTCTTTTGTTACAGGCCTCAATGAAGACTGAGAGACAGAAAAAGAAGGAGATGTACTTCCCCATGAGAAAGTATGCAGTCAAGGTCTAAAGGCAACAATTTTCTTGCTAGCATTATTTGTTTTGCTTGTTGGATACAGGAGTCCAAGTGTTCAGGCTCAGTGAGTCGTCTATATTAGGTTTGTTTGGGAAGTTTAGATTGAATTCCAGTTTTATTGATTGTACATGGAGTTGAAATTAGAATTCCATGTTCATGTTTCATTGTGGTATTCAAATTCAAAAACTCCAAGTTTGCTTGACCTATAACCTATTACCTGTGAGATTTTTTGGATTATAGTCTTTAGCTATGTAGAGATGTTTTTAGTCTGTCCTGGTCAAGATTAGAGAAGGAGGCTTCTTTGGCTATCCAATTTGGAATATTTTTCAGAAGTACACCTAAAAGAAATATCATGTGGTATATGAGTAACAATTTGAATGGGTATCATCCTCTGCAACCTTTGAATTCAAGCCTAGAAGGCAGTTTTTCTTTTCAGGTGGCGCAACTAGTCTTATTTTTTGGCCCTTGGTCCAAATATGTAGTAAAAAAGCATTGTGAACATTTGTGATTATCTTTAAACATGTATGTGATGTGAATACTCTTTTCTGTTTGTATAGTTTTAGTTTGAAATCCAATTATATGTTTGGATTTCAAGATAATTTTGGGATGTAGCGTTCTATTAATGAATTAAACGTGGTTCTATGACAGTAAAAACATTTTGCATAACACAAACAAAATTTATAACACATGCTTTGATTATGCCAGTGATGTTTTATATGGAAATTTCCACTATTTCTATATATAAACCACTCTGAAGCATAAAATTCTGTTAAAGGGTCATTATATATCTATTTTGATGAAGCAAAATTAATTTGGTTATTACTTATTGAAGATATTGAAAAGAGGGGGTAATGAATTAAACGTGGTTCTATGACAGTAAAAACATTTTGCATAACATATACAAAATGTATAACACATGCTTTGATTATGCCAGTGATGTTTATTATGGAAATTTCCACTATTTCTATATATAAACCACTATGAAGCATAAAATTCTGTTAAGGGTCATTATATATCTATTTTGATGAAGCAAAATTAATTTGGTTATTACTTATTGAAGATATTGAAAAGAGGGGGTTGGAGCCATGTGCACTGTTGGGCCACTTTGAATTTTCTTGGGAGATGGGGGACCGAGGAAATATGAGCTTGGTGAGCTTCTAGAGTCTTTTGCAACAACATCAAATCTTGTATATCCTCAAATCTTAACTCTAGGTTGTAATAGTAGAAATCTTCCATATGATCAATTTTGTTCTCAAGGTTGTTGAGGTGATATGTTGATCTTATGGTGCTTCCGTAGTTGTCTAGTTGTTTATTGGTGTCTTCGATTTTAAACATAGTGTCCAATGGGTTTATTTGGGTCTCCTTCTACATCCATCACACTATCCTCTCTTTCTCATCAATTCACTTGTTCATAGTGGTCTTGACTTCATTTATTTCAAATATGTTTTTCCTTTGTGTAGATGAAACGAATTTTGTTGGCTTCCTACTCATCGTGGTAAAAAAAAACTCTTTTCACTTTGTTAGTTTTTGATAGGGAGACTTGTTTAGCATAAATGTAATTAGGAATACGGAGGGCTATGCTCTCTATTCTAAACATTAAAATCTCCTTTTTATGATTTCAACCATAAGTTCTCATATCTAAGATTTGTAGAATTATTAATGAGATGATTCCCCTTTTTTGAGAAGTTTGCTCAATGTTGACATCCTAAAATGGCAATAGGCTAAACTCGCTTGGTGATACAAATCTATCTTGAGGATTGTGACCTCCATTTTATGATTTCTAACCATAAGTTCTTTTGGTAGCTAGGATTTTGGAGAATTATTAACAAGATCATTCTCCCTTTTTGAGTTCTTTGTGCCAATCTAGTTGGGTACTCCATGTTTGCTTAGCACTGACATCTCAAAATGGTGATAGGCTAATCGATGTGCTCAGATAGGGAGTCCATTTCTACTCAGTATTAATTGGAGCCTTGATGTGTGACAACCTTGCTTACTTGGCTACCAAGTGGTTTCATAAGGTGCTAGGAGGAACCTCATATGCACCTTGGGGCATTAACCGTTATTGTTGGAGCTTTAATGCACGACAACTCTACTTATGTGGTTGTTGTGCAATGTTTGAAGGTGCCAAGAGGGCTTGTGTATTTGTTAGAAGGATCCTTCTTGTACTTGTCATAAAGGATCGACCTATGTTGATATCATCGAGTAGTTTTTGAGGCTTAGCCTTTATTCCTTCAAGATGTGTGAGATTCAAATGACTCTCCTTAGAGATGGAGCTTTGCTTGTAAGCCATTGGTTCATGATTTTTATATTACTAGTCTTCATTTCCTTTCTTAGATATGGAGTCCATTTCAAATCATTATTAATTGGAATCTTAATGTGTGACAACATTGCTAATGTGACTACCAAGTTGTTTCAGAAGGTGCCAAGAGGAACCTTGAACCATTATTGTTGAGGCCTTAATGCATCACAACAATAACATCCCTGCTATAATACCCAGTTTAATTAATGCTTATGTAGATATAATGTGTGGCTATAGCCAAAACGATGTAATATACAAATTGTATTTCTATGTTTTAATAATAAAACATGATGCCCACTACTAAGGGGACATGGACAAGGTATGGGGGTTGAATTAATCCACAAGAGAGGGAAGTGTCTTGGATAATGGCCAAGAAGGGTAAAAAAGGGAAATACCCATGTACATTAATTTAACCCATTTTCCTAAACTTGCTAATTGTATATGAACTTTCCAATTTCTGATTGAGTGTTCCCAAAACCAATCATTGAATACATGTAAGAGGGTGATTATGAGTGGTCACATCCCAGAGTTATTGGGCACATGGGGGTTGAGTACAATCGGGGGTTGAGTACAATCAGCTTGGGGAAGTGTGTGAGTCAAGAAAGACAAGCTAAAGGGAGGAAATTTGTATGGGTGGGGACAACAGTTCTTAGACACAATTTTTGTGCATAAGAGAAAGTAGAGGGCAAGAAGTGGAGTTGGAAGCTAGTGTAGCCATGGAGAGCGAATTCTAGAGCAAGATGGAACATATTTGAAGCATTTTGGAGCTAAAGATTGAAGAGCCACGTTGTCAGGCCTAAAGAGTGAACTCTGGAGTGAGTTTCATTGTAACAATAAGTGTATGGTGGTAGTTTTCCTAGCAACAAGTTCCCTAGAGTTCTCAGTTGAGAGATTCCTAGCTACATGTGGCAGATAGACCCTGATAAATAAACGACACATCCCTTGTGTTAATTTTGATAAACGAATGACACATCCCTTGGGTTATTTTTGATAAATTAATGGTGCATTCCTTGGGTTGAGTAGGTCAGGAAGAAGAGAGTTGGTAGAAAAATCAGGATAGTTGTAGGAGATTATCAATTAGGTTATGGGTTTTATGAGTTGCGAGTAGACTTTGAGAGACCACCCTCTTTTGTGGATTACTAGCCTCAGCTTGGGGGTGACTGACTGTTGAGATTTGGAACAATCAGTCTATAGTTGGGTGGAATGTCTGTCCCAAGCAGCTGGTTGCACAATTCTTGTATAAAGATGAGTGTTTTATCTTGTTGTTGAGTTATTTACATGTGTTATTGTTGTGCATGAACTCTGCGTAAATGATAATGACATATATGATGTTGTAATGAACGATTTAACTGCATTTCATGTTGATTATTAACATGCTTTAGATGCACCTATTTTATTGTTATAGACAATTGCTAAATCTGTTTTAAATTTTTAGCTGTAAGCTACAAAAAATCAACTAGCAGTAAAGGAATATTAGGAAATCAACTAATAGTAAAAGAATTACTTTAGTTAGCAGAAATTTTGTTTTTATGGTTATTCTGCATCGTAACGTCCTTTGATTGGGCTGGAGAACATTACATCATGGTATCAGAGCTGTAAAAATGGAGAGTTTTGTTTGGCGTGGCCCAACTTGAGTGGCTGAGAACGTTATAAAGTGGTATCAGAGCCCAGTTTTCAACACTGAGCTTGAATGCGCTGAGTTAGCTGAATGTTGAAGCGAAAATTCGCAGAGAATTAATTCTGGAGTGTCTCCAACTTATTTTATTAAATCACTGCAGTAAAATTGAGAGAAATTTCATGTGTGAAGAATTGAGCCTCTTTGGAAATTTTGAACATAAGCAAAATAAAAAAAAAATTGGGTATTTTTTTGTTCGACAATGTCGATATGACGTGGAGGCCACGTGGAGGCTGACGTGGTAGAAGAAAGACATGTACTGCCACGGTGGCAGGTACATGTCGGACGAGATGACAGTTGGTAGGTGGTGTGGAGCCATGTGGCAGGTCAACTATCAGTCCCACGAAACAATGATAAGATCTTGGAATTTGTGTAAGTGGTAAGCTATCGCGAGTCCGTGTAGATGAAAAAATGGTTAAGTGTTGAAACTTCTCAGACGAACTTATGAAATGAAGGTTACAAAATTATGAGTCTGTGTAGATGGAAAAATGGTTAAGTGTTGAGACTTCTCGGACAAACTTATGAAATGAAAGTTACAAAATTTTGACTCCGCGAGTTTGCATATATGGAAAAATGGTTAAGTGTTGAGACTTCTCGGACGAACTTATGAAAGGAAGGTTACAAGATTATTAGTCCGCATAGATGGAAAAATGGTTAAGTGTTGAGAGTTCTTGGAAAAGCTTGTGAAAGGAAGGTTACAAGATTATGAGTCTGCGTAGATGGAAAAATGGTTAAGTGTTGAGACTTCTTGGACGGACTTATGAAAGGAGGTTATAAGATTACGAGTCCGCAAAGGAAAAATAAGCTAAGTGTAGGTGGTTGGTTCATGGAAGGTATGAAGATAGGCTATGAGTCCACATTCCACCACCTACGAGCCAGTGAATACAATAAAGTTTCTAATAATGGGAGCAAGTTAAGTGCGACATAACTAGAGGGTGCAAATTGGAGAACGTGAGTCCGAAATGAAGAAGATATATGACTTAGATCCGCAGTGAATCTATTAAGACAGATCAACGACAAAGATCTAATCAAGAAATGATCGGAGGGTTGTTGAGCGTTGCTACTATGTTACACGTGCTAATGAATATTCTTTTACTATTTTGCCACCATAATTTTCAGCTCGGAGATCGGATTGGAGCAAATGAACAGCTATTGGAAAGTTGTTTAAAAAATGAATGCATTTAATGAATCTTACTTGGGAGTAGTGCATTAATATTCTTTATAATTTAAAATGAAGAATGCCCTGTAATCTAATTGATAAATATTTAGCAATATGCTTAATTATAACAACAATTATTGCATGCACATTCTTGCAGAATTAGAGATAAAGAAAAACAAACCTTAGTTCCTACATGAGAACTAGAGACATGGAGGAAGGTCAAGGGTTTTACAACTATGAAGAAGAAATTGGAGGTACGCATATGTTATGATGCAAGGGGGGGCATATATATGGCTAAATGTATATGATAGGACCCGAAGGGGGGCATATGTGGGCCTAAATGTACAAGTAATGTGTAATAGGATCGACCTAGTGATAAAGGGGCCTCATGTGCAAGTGTGGATAACTATATATAAGAGATCATGTATTCATTATTTGGAGGTGAATTGTGAAGTATGAAAGGTATTTGGTTATTTGGAGGGGGTTCCTCTATTCTTTAAGGAGTTATTGTGTAATTGATCTATATTGGAGTTGTGCTCCATGTTGACATTTTGTACATGGTGTGTATTTCATATACATTTATCTATATATATGTCCCCCCTTGGGTCATAACAACATACCAACATGGGTAATGCTGACACTGGGTCTAATGGGAGGAGAGACATGCATGACACAATAACTATGAGAAACCTGCAAAAAAAAACGCAGAGGTATAGGGCCGATAATGAGAGTATCACGAAGGCTCAAGAAGAGATATTTCAAAGCCTAGATATGCTATAGCAACAAGTTAACAAAGACTCTGGCACTAAACAAACAACTAGTGCTAAACAAGTATCAACATGAAGATCCCATAGCAAAAGAGATGATTATGGGAATGATGGGCAGTCAAGAAGCATGAGTAGACGCCATCATTCTCCAAGACATTCCGCCAGAAGAACTTGTGCAAGTTTAGGTCCGTGGAACAATCCAAGCGTGTCTTCTGTTCGGAGGCAAAGGAGAAGACCCGGGGCAGACATCTTGCAGGGTGCACTCAGAAAGATTAAACTACCAACTTTCAATGGTGAGCACAAGAAAAGAGAAGATGTTGAGGCCTGGCTGTTGGAAATGAAGAAATATTTCTAGCTACATGATTACCCATCTTAGGGAGAAGCTAGAATTGCCACCTACCACTTGCAAGGGAAGACAACCATGTGGTGGGATCAACTTAAGAAAACCAAAAACCTTGATGATAAAATAGTCTCATGGAGGCAATTCAAGGGATATTTCCAAGAGAAATATTTGTTCGAGCATTACTAGGAAAGAAAGATGAAATAGTTCGTTGAACTCAAGTTGGGAGCCATGACAATGGAGGAATATGATACGCGGTTCTTTGAATTGTTGAAGTATGTTGACTTTATCAAGGATGACAAAGTCAAAATCCAAATGTTTCTAAGTGGGTTACCTTCTTTCTATAGTGATATGATTCAATACGATAACCCCAAAACCTTGGAGGAAACCATAAGGAGAGCAAGAGATCTGCAATGGAGGAATATGAGAAGCAATTATTTGAATTGTTGAAGTATGTTGACTTCATCAAGGATGAGAAAGTCAAAACCCAAAGGTTTCTAAATGGGTTACCCTCTTTCTACAGTGATAGGATTCAATATGATAACCCCAAAACCTTGTAGGAAACTATAAGGAGAGCAAGACATCTGTACGCGTAGAGCAAAGGAAGAGCAATTTTCCAAAAAGCTTGGAATGACAAGATGAAGGATAAGAAGGATCAAAGGCAGAAGGGTTTTAAGCCACCATTTTTCAGGAATAATTCCCAAGAAAATCAACAAGCTCAGGTCACCCAAAATGAACACAAGACTGCAGATTCATTTGGAAAAAGGCCAAGGCAACAACGGATGCAATGTTGGGGATGTGAGAGAAATCATATATATAGGGATTTCCCTCACAAAGGAGAAAGAATGAGAATTGTTTACAACATTCAAGACGTTGAAACATTGAAAGACATGGGATGAAACATGCCAAGGATTTATGCAACTTTGGACAACAAGTAGACAAAGTATCAATCCCCCATGATTGAAGCAGAAGGTAAGATCAATAATGAGCCCATAGTGATTTTAATTGATTCCAGAGCTAGCCATAGTTACATAAATGCTAATAACATTGTTGAAAGATTTCACTTGTAAAGAAGTAAGCATAAAAAATCTTGGTTAGTTCAGTTAGCCACGAGGACTAAGAGGAAAATCAATGAGTTGGTTAAAGATTGTTCGATAGACATGAATGGACTCAATACGAAGGTGGATGTAAACATCATACCATTGGGTTCATATGATTATATAATTGACATGGATTGGTTGGAGAAACATTATGTTGTCCTAGATTGTTACAACAAGACAATTACATGTCTTGATGATGAAGGAAAACAAGGCAAGATTCAAGGCAAGATTCAAGGCATTCAAAGAGCTGTAGTTGTTAGAGAGATTTCACTTATCCAATTGAAGAAGAGCTTCAGGAAAGGATGTCAGATGTTTGCAGTCCATATGGAGGAGACAACCAAAGACGAAGTGGCAAACATTGAAGACCATCCAGTTTTGAGAGATTTTGAAGATGTTTTTGGAGAAATTCTGGGACTACCACCAAAAAGAGACATTGATTTCTCTACTGATTTGGTGTTAGGAGCTGCCCAAGTGTTTAAGACACCTTACAAAATGGACACAACATAACTAAAAGAGTCGCAAATACAACTTGAAGAACTTTTGAAGAAGGGGTATATACGCCTAAGTGTGTCACCTTGGGGAGCCCCGATTCTTTTTGTGAAGAAGAAAGATGGAACCTTAAGGTTGTGTATTGATTTTAGGCAGCTTAACAAAGTTACCATAAAAAATAAGTATCTTTTGCCAATAATTGATGATTTGTTTGACCAATTAAAAGGTGCAAGAATCTTTTCGAAGATTGACTTGAGATCAGATATCATCAAGTAAGGATAAAGAAAGAAGACATCAGTAAGACAACATTCAGAACAAGATATGAGCATTATGAATTCACGGTAGTGTCATTTGGGCTATCAAATGTCCCAACAATTTTTATGTGCTTGATGAATGGAGTGTTCAAGGAGTACCTAGAAAAGTTTGTGATTGTATTATTAAATGATATCATCGTCTATTCTAAATCGGAAGATGAACATGAGCAACATTTAGGAATGGTGTTGCAAGTCTTAAGAGAGCATAAATTGTATGCTAAACTAAGTAAGTGCATCTTTTACCAAAA
>CBVK0101511674.1:0-10096 GCA_900067695.1 Picea abies
TATCATAAATTAGTGACATGACCTTTCCCACCAACCACTCTTACATGCATCAAATAGTTATTTTGATAATTCAAAGGAGGTAAAAATTAATATTACAATGGATTGGATTATTAGGCATGTGAAACCCCTTGGACCCAATTTATCCCCCTCTATGGAATCATACCCCCCATCATTATCATCCTTCTTGTATCATAGCCAATAATGTATTTTTATTAATAATTTCAATGTACTATACACATAGATTGACCCATTCCATTATCGATAAGTACACATTCTCCAACCAAAACCATATTGGCTCACCAACCTCAATTGCATATGTATAATTACATTATGATTTACGAGGATTAAAACTAGGGATGTTACAAATTCAATATATTTTTAGTTTCTTGTAGTGGGGAAGGTATATTTTTTATTTAAATGGATGTGCATTATTCATATAGTGGTCTCCATGTTTTGTGAATGGATCCAACCCTATTCTTGGGACACCCCTATGAAATGGGTGAGAATATTTTTCTTCACCATGGTCTCCTTTGTCCTATTTATCTCCCCATAGGTGTAGCATCCTCATTTTTAGTCCTTAGTTTAACATTTTATAATGTAAATACGATGTATGGTTATGGGCCCCAAGATGTAATATGTAAACATTGTATATCGAAATAATGAAATCAAATGTGATGTCGAATGAAAATGGACATGAACATAGTCATGGGGGATAAGTTTCCACAAGAGAGGGGGTCCAAGGGGGGATTACCCATGTATTTTAATCACATGCCACCTTTCTAAAATTATTATTTTGTATGAACTTTATATTTTCCTTTTTAGTGCATCAAAGCCCCAATCATTGAATACATGTAATAGGCTTGGTGTGAAAATTCACATACCATAGTTATTGAGACCATGGGGATGAATACAATCAACATTAGGGAATGTGAGATTCAACATAAATGGATAAAAGAGAAATTTGAATCAATACTGTAGGAAGTTTTTATAGTTATTTTTTGGGACAACAAGAGCGTTTTGAGTGGTGTATCATGGAGAAATCCATAATGGGGTTTGTGGGAAGCTTGTGGGCGCTGTAAGGGCATTAAGAAGAAAGTTGTTAGGATTGTACAGGATATGTTTGTGTAAGAGAATACCACAAAGAAATTGAGTTTTTGCTAAGAGTTTCTTATTGTAGTTGTAAGTCCCTAGAGTCCCCAACAAGAGATATTCCTATCCAACCTATGTTTGATCCCTGGAGGGAAGGAGGATAGCCTGAGGGACTATGTAGAAGAGAAAAGGATCCCATTCCTTGGGTTGTGCAGGTTGATAGGAAGATATATGGTAGATTGGGATGGATGTAGGGAATTAGTTTGTTGTGAGTTGAAAATAGACACCCTTAGAAGACACTCTCTTTTGTACATTTAGAGGCCTAACTATGGGGTGATTTGTTGTTGAGAATTGGAGCAACAAGTCTATGGTTGGGTGTAGCATCTATCCTCTGTAGTTGGTTGCATATTTTTTACTCTATTATTTTATTAAATTAATGAATGTTGTGCATGTTTAGTAAACTGCATTCATTCTTTTACATAATTATGTTAGATGCATGTACGTTCTTTTAGCATGCTACACATATTTAATTTAATGTGTAGTTCTTCCTTTACTATATCCCTCTATGTTGAATTTGATGTTCTTTATAGAAGTTATGATTACGTGTTAGAGGCCAATAAATTGAAACTTTTCCCTTCCACACTTAAGAACGCTACACTACATCGGTTCATGGGCCTTGGTAAGGACAACATCCACACATGGGATTAGATGACAAAAAAATTCCTAGAGAAGTACAATGATTATTGTAAGGAAAAGGAAAGGAGGGAGGAAGTCTTTGGAATGACATAACATGAAGATGAGAGCTTTGAGGATTATGTCGAAAGATTCAACTATAGTATGTAGAGGACAAGGCGGGGAGATTTGGATCCCAAAAAACGATGTGTCTTATTCTTGAGAGGAATCTGAGATGATTGCATTGAAATTATTAACCTGATGGGTGAAGGAGATATATCCTAGAAATATTTTGATATCATCTTGGAACTTTGTTGCAAATATTCTAGAGGTACTTTTAAAATAGACAAGGGACCAAGAGATGTATTGACAAGGATTGGAAAGATTAATAGAAGTGGAGTTACCAGAGAATAAATTGGGAATATATTAGAGGATTTCAATATTGATATACTTATTTACTTAAGCTCCCATTTGGACACACTGCAAATCAAGAAGAAGAGGGATGAAGTGGAGCTATATTTGGCTATCATTTCCCCAAAATGAAGAACAAAACACCCTCTAAGAGAATTTCCATTGGACCAAATTGAGGTTTTCAGAATATGTATTGAATACCATGCTACCACCAAATGTCCATGCATTCCAGGATATGAATATCTCTTGTTGGGGACTCCAGGGACGTACAACCAACACAAGATGTCGGACATGAAACCTATCCTACCTATTCCATCTCTTCCCTAGGCTTCCATGATATTCATCTTCAATATGGGAAGAAACTAACCAAATACCAACCTCCTACTCATATTGATGATTTGAATGAGGATTTTCAAAATGAAGAACCAGAATAGGAACAATCTCATGAACCTTTGAGAGTCCACCACACTCACCCTAAACCCCAAAATCCACCTTATCTAGAAATATTAAACCAAGAGAAACCTGCTACTCAACTTGAGTTTGAATTCTTGGGGGAAGTCAAGAATGTTTGTGTTAAAATATTGTTGTTCCAAGACATCAAATATGTCCCTATCTATTCGAAAGTATTATGATAACTTTGTTTAAAAAAAACAACAAAAAAAGGAAGGATCCCCAAACATTCCATGTTATGGGTAATTTGTTAGACTTAATTATGGGGAAAGTTATCACAACCAAATACTCTAGCCCTAGTATCCCAATAGTTAATGTATAGATTAATAATACACTCATTACCAACACATTAATTGAACTTGGTGTTGCCATTAATGTCATGATGTGTGAGACCATGGAATATTTAGGACTCACCTGTCTTAGGGAAACCCCAACTCTACCTCAACTTGCTGACATATCAACTATCAAAATAGAGGGAATTATGGAAGATGTAGTAATCTCCATATATTCATGGGAATATATCACCGACTTTATGATCCTACAATGAAAATCTTCCCTAGGATGGTATCCTTTAATCTTGGGAAGGCCATGGTTGGCGACTACTGATCCTTACATTGATTGTAGTTCTGTAAACATCACCATCTCCCATAGGACCTCTATGAAACAATTAACCTTGTATCCTCCCTCCAAACCCAACATAGATTTTGAAACACCACTCTGGGCTTACAGAGAAGATAGTTATGAAGAAGGAGAAGCTAATCAAGTCCTCTCTATAGATCAATACCTAGCCATTAGAGATAAAAATGGGGATAATTCCTATCGATTATTTCATATCCTCTTCTTCTCCCTTATCCAACTCACATGTTCTTGACCATGTTGTGCATTTAGAAACACAGGCTTCTCTTCCCTCAAAAAGTACTTCACAAGATATCCAGTAGTATTGCACACTGACCATGCTACCATAAAATAATTAATGAACAAACCTATTACCAATGGCAGGGTAACTATGTGGTTATTTTTATTAAAGGAATATGATATAACCATATTGAATAAACCAGGTAAGGATAATGTAGTGGAGGACTGGTGCAATTAGACAACATGTCATTGTAGCCACAATTAGTATTAGAACCCTTTGATAAATGGGCCCTAGATTTTGTGGGACCAATCAATCCTCCTTATCACCATAACTCCTACATCCTGGTATGCACATATTATGTAACAAATTGGATGGAATCCAAAGCATTCCCAGTCACGACAAAGCAAGAAGTAGTGGGATTTATTCATGAAGAAATATTCACTAGGTTCAGGATACCTCACGAAATCGTTATTGACAGAGGGACTCAATTGACTTCAAGGCTAAATAAATACTTGATGGATAGATACAATATCAGCCATAGGTTTACTATACGATATATCCCACAGTACAATGGGAAATTAGAAGGGGAAAACAAAGTTATTGAGGTCATCATCACTAATAATGTCATACTACACCTGAAGGACTGGGGTGACAAACTTCCTGGATCTCTATGGGCCTACCAAAAAACATGGAGCACTACTATTGGTTGCACCCTATGTGAATTGGTGCATAAAAGTAGAGTATTATTGTCAACTGAAACAAATAAATAGATACTCATAACATTTGTACAACTTGGAATACTTATGAATCTCAAAAGGAGATACTCCTCCAAATCAATGAATTGGACGAACTTCTCAAGGATTCCTTACACCACACAATAGTAATGAAACATCAAAGAGCTCAGTGGCACAACAAGCAATCTATATTTAAAAATGGAACAAAATCAAATATAGATTTATAACAAAAAAAACATAGATACAGTGAAACTTGACTTCTATTAATAAATGAAATGTGTTGAACTGTAAAAAATGTAGACTGAAACAAACTCACTCGAATGGTGGTAGCTTATCTCTAAGAGGATATGTGATAGCTACATGAATTCAATAAAGTGCATTACAATGACGTCGAAAGGAATTTTTATCATAAAGAAGAAATGAGGAAACCATAAACATCCAATAACCTAACCCTAGGAGATGAAACACCAAAAGGCTTGTGGGCCTCGATGGGGTTAGTTGGTATGCCAACTTCCAAGGGTCATAAATTTTGCATATGATATTTGTTTGGCATGCTTGATAGCTCGTTGGAAGGGTCTAACCGTGAAGTACACATTCTGGTCAACCCAGACCTAGAAATCTTATTTGGGAACTACTATTCCCAGAAAACGTTGTTTAGGGCCTCAAAATGGCCCCCAACGTTTAGGACCCAAAAAAGTGTATAAAAACTGCCAAAAATAAAAATTATTCTTTGAGCTAGTGGAATAGGTGATTTTCCACCGATATCCACCTAGACCAATCCTACCCTTTAGGAAGTAATGGTTTCCATTTCATTGAGTGCCCACATCAGATGGGGAAACTTCTGTTGAAATTGACCCCATGTCGTCCCCTTGGCTTGGTGTAGGAGTTCCCTTGCTTTGAAAACCTGATAAAGTTTGATCCTCTATTGGTGAGTGCCCTTAACTTGTGTTTCCATCACATGATCAATGGTTTCATGTTCCATAAAATCAGGATTGACCTATGTCGATGTCAACTTCTCTGTGATATCTGATGTGTTCAATAATGGTGGAAAGTATGGCTGAAGGAGGTCCACATTGAACAATGGGTGTCAGCCAAGGAAGGGGTCAATACTTAGCTCAAAAGAGTTGTCACCCACATCCTTGGTGATGTTTTAAGGACCATATAAAATTTGATGAAGATTTTGATTGGGTCCTATAAGGTGCTCCTTTTGCAAATGTAACCAAACCTTGTCTCCCACCTAAAACTTCTGTAGCACTTGTGTAACAACCCCTTCTTCAAGACTACAAGCGAAGCAGAAGTGCGATTTTTTTTTTGTTTGAAAGGAAATATGGTGACGACAACTACAGTTAACCACACAACTGTCGATGAACACAAGCATTCCATCTAGGCAACATGCTACTATGACTCCATGCACTGGCACAAGAGAAACTGGGCGAGACATGCATAGGAAAACAAGGAGGAATGACTACCCACCTGACGCAATTAGACACACCTACAAGATAAGAGACAACATGCCCCTCCTGACACAATGACCTTGAAGGACAAGGCTAGAACCTCAAGGTGTGCGTATCAATGCATGAAGGCATAAAAACCTAAGCACTAACAACAACTCACAACGGACAACAACAACCACACAGAAGGCATAGACCTCGGCCAAGTTATCCTTCACCTCTATACCTTAGGGTGCACAATGATCCCCTCACTAGGAATCATGCCATTCCCAAGTGATAGATGCATCGATAACCTTGGCGCAACCTAATCTATCTGGATCGAGGACTTGAGACAATCCGACGTGCTAGGAGTTGAATCCTGAGAATAAGGCTATGCCCAGACCTTGAGAAACAGGGCGACATACGCAAGGAACCTACAATCAAGGAAGAACTCAAGCCAATATGTGACTTCATCAACAACCCAACCATTAATCAAGTCTAAAATTTTTCAAAACTGACCTTCTAATTTAACATCGGTTACTAATCTAATAGTAAGTCAATTTCAATTAGTCTGTAAATTATAATTCTAAATTAGCATAAAAATCGACAAGTCTAATTGCAATTAATTCAATGCACGCCAATCAAATTTTAACATTAAAAGCGTATTAAGTGAGAAATTCTAAATCATCATTTGGTCCTCAACGTACCATCAATTTAATCTTAAATGCAATCATAGTTGGAATGACGTGTAAGACATTAACAATTATTACTATATAGCATTTAATTGGATAACTAATCATTCCACTAAATGATCAGTAAATAGAAGATCAGATGCTAGGCATTAAAACCTAATATAATAACACAATGATTGATTGAAAGATATATAACATTTAATCACTATAACTACTACAATATTGCCTTGAAAGTATAACATTTAATTCAAATATATAACATTGAAAAATAATGCAGTATTTCCTTAATTTAGCATGCTTAATCTATACTTGGGTCAATACTCACTAATCTCATTTAACCATTAATCAAAATATAATTGGGCAATTCTAAATTAATCCCAAAATTACAATCTAACTATCAATTAATGATATATAACCACATTAGCTAGATCAATGTAGACTCTTGCCATTATAACACTAGTAAACAATTAATTACACATGTCGTCTATCTATAGTAACCGTACCAAAATAACTAGCTATCTATTAACATTAAGAAGGAAACTGTTGACCATTAACATCGTTGTAGCAATTAACCTGGTAGTTAACATGGCAATAAACATAGCAATTAACATGACCAATAACATTGTTGTAGCAATTAATGTTTGGCAGTGAGAATGTTGGGTACACAAAATTGAAGGGGGATAAAACACAATACAAAACTGCAGAAGGATCAACTCATGGTCATTCAACAAGAATGTCGTCATAGTTTTAAAGGTAAACACTGTACCACACATCAGCAAATGAAGGCTACTCTTTTAATGGAAAATCATGCCCATTCAACAACAAACTCAGTCAATTTAAAGGCAAATCGTTGTGCTACATATCGACAAAATACAGGCTACCCTTTTAATGGAAAATTTTAGTCTTCAAGGTAGTAAACAAAGTCATCCTTAATGTCATTTGTGGTAATAAAATCTGTGCAACAGTATTGAAATAAAATCTGTGTACAGTAAAAATCGGTGTAATAAATAATCAGTAGGTAAATATGTTGGGGTCCTAGTGACAGAAATGCATCTAAATCCAAAAGATGACCTGTCAAATTCAAACATGAGTACAGGAAAATCACAGTCAAGGGTAGGTAGATTCACCTTCGGAAACAAGTTAATTTTCAATGGAAAAGAAATTTGTTAGCCAGGTGTATAAAAATGCAAGCCCAAACTGGTCAACAAGAGGTGGAGCATGTAACCAGATAGTTAGACTTCTATGATGCATACAAGGCAAATAAATTTTGCTGAAAAAGAGACTTCTAGATGTCCATCCACTCATAAATTTTTTCCATCGATTGATTGTACCAAATCTTACTCACTATTTATAATTAAAAACATGTTGTAGTACAATGAACCTTGGTCCAGAAAGTCAATCCACGCAAATATGTGAACAGAGAAGGAAAGGGCTCCTGGAGAATATTGTCATCATCACTAGATTTTAAACCATCGAGTCAACACAGGATTACTTAGGACATGGTCACAGGTTGAGGATTGTTTCTTATTCTAAAACAAATTTAGCAGTCCTAGAGCCCATAAAAAGACATAAATTTGTTCGTAGAAAAATCCAAAGAAGATCACATAACCATCACACAAATGCAAATATGGAATCTGGCATTCTAACACTCTTGGAAGCTGGTGTCTAGCTTCTAGCTTATGCAAGGAATGAGGTTTCATTGCAACTGGTTATAATTTAAGATGGGCTAATTCCTTCACACAGGTTTTCAAACAAAACTCAGTCAAGAAAACACTGTCAATCAAATGGACATTGTAGACTAACATCATCTTCATAAATTTGAGGTGCAGAGGTATGAAAAGGGACACAACACAATGGCCATCAAAAACCACATAGGGTTATGCTGTGAGGGAGGTATCCCATGCATAGCTAAATTGACCATCAAATACAATCCAGATTTAAATTATCCAAGAATATAAAATGCAGGGTTAAAATTTATCCATCAATACATAAAAACATAGAGTTAAATTTATGGAACTAGGAACGATAACAATGGCGAATTTACTCAACATAATAAGGCACAAGACTACACACTACCTAAAACATTCAACAAGGGTAGATCATTGACAAGAACCTCCTTCACTCATCATCCATGCATATAAAAGAAGGGTGTTGAGATCCATAGGTCTATTAATGTTGAAGCGATGATTGTAGATCGAGCTCCTAGCTGACTGCTCAGGCAAGGACTGACGAGCTAGGGACGAAAGGAAAAACAAAAATAAACCACAATCGTCGCAATAAATAAACCATCGGATGGTCAAGACATGCAAGGATCAAAGACCATGGGAAATCAACATCGAGCTAAAGGACATGGGGGAATTTCAGTCATCATCTAGAATGTTAAGACAATCAATTTACTTACCCAAATAAACATGCAAAACTAAAGGGACAAAATCATACTAACACTCTACCATGCAAAATTAAAGGAAGCGTACCATTTCCCAATCGCCTGCTCTGAGTTGATGTCTCGCGCACTCCATGCAACTCCTACTTGTTGACAAATGATACTTCACCGGTACCTCCCAACCAACGTTAGGGGTACTCTTTTTCCCTCTTAGCCCCTCGAGCCGCAAAGGGGCCACACACACTAACCAGAGGATCAACTAGCTCGCATCTCGTCGTGAAAGGCCGAGCTACCACTCCTCATTGAGCTAGGTATCCCAACTCCCACAAGCTAAGTCAGTTAAGTATAAATTTATGCATCATAACATTACGCAAACAGAATAGATCCATCCTCCTCCTCCTCCTCCCTCCTTTATATAGATTTTCTAAGTAAAAAACCTTCCCAAAACCCCTTTTAATTTATTTTTAAATAATTTGATTCATAATAATCCTCCCCATACATGTGTCACCCATCCCCTTCATTTCACCATAAATTAAATTCCTTAATTAATTAATTACCCCTATTTCCCTCACCCATCTAAAATCATTCCTAGATTCCCTCCTAGGTGTCCCCATATTCCCTTACAAGTTTTAATGGCTTTCCCCCTTACTAATTTACTAGTTGAGTTTAATTTAGAAAGTTCTTAACCTAGAATCGCTCCTAGGTGTCCCGATAATCCCTTACAAGTTTTAATGACTTTCCCCCTTACTAATTTACTAATTGAGTTAATTTAGAAAGTTCTTAAATGCTAGCTACCTTACTAAGTTAGACTTTTTCCTTTCCCTTGTGTTTCCCCTTTCTTTTTTATGTTTCCCTCTTTTTCCTAGTTTCCTAAATTTTTTAGATTTCCTTCTTTCCCTTTTCATTTAGAACTCAATTGGCAGGTGTAGAAATTAACTTTTTCCTTTTTTTTTTCCTTTTTAATTTTAAATTATCATAATATAATAAAACAATTATTTCCCCTTTTTAAATAATAATTTTAAATTAGCATAATATAATAAAACAATTATTTCGCTTTTTAAATTTTATCCCAACATATTTTTATGAATCAATTTAATTGCTTACCCCCTTCTTGTCACAATATTAATGAAGATTATCATTATTATTATTATTATTATTATTATTATAAATAGATAAATTTTTTATCACAATTATAATTTACACCTAGACTTTATCTTCCTAGGCAGGGTGACATTTTATTAGGGGAAAAGTTTTAAATCTTCCTTAACATGTTATTCATACTAAATCCATCTAGGTTTATCCAATTATTAAATAACAACATGACGTGCCCTTCAGGACACACTAGGTGCTCCAAGGGTGCCACTCGCCTCTTTTTGTTT
>CBVK0101511701.1:0-15087 GCA_900067695.1 Picea abies
TTTGTTTCTGCATTTGTTTTATTTTATTGCTCCGCAGTCCTATTTTTATAACAACAAGGTCGAGTGCATGAGTACTTCATCCATTCGAAGGTCAAACTTGACAAAGAGACTAGTTGGGAGAGATAAGAGTCCTTATGGAAGTATGAATAAATGATTTGAGAGTTTGAAAAAGGTCGCTACAAATCAAAAGTCGTAAGAAAGTTGTAGGGACGACAATAAGTTTAGTGGGGGAGGATGTAAGGCCTTCTAGACACCCATTGAGTGGGCATGCTCCTTGGGTAGATTCAGTGATGGAACAGACGAAGAGAAAAAGGAGGAAATGATTGGTTGGGAAAACAAAGATGTTTAGGTGTGGGAAGAAGCACCTTGGGGCACGATGGTGACATGTGAGCCGAATGGGGCACACACCCTTCTTCCCTTATTACGGGTGATGAAGACTTGGGTTGCGTTTCGGAAAGGGTGAGGCAAATTGGGAGTATGCCCAAGTAGTGGACCCATATTCCCTTAGAAACATGGGCACACTCAAGAGGTTAGACGAACCCATTGGCACACCCGTGGAGAGTTGCGATGATCGACACAAGGAAGATTACAAGGAAAGGTGTGTGCAACCAAGGATAGGGCATTTCGGACCAAGAGACATGTTGGTTGATGGGCCCACGGGCTTGGATAGGCACACTAGGTCCACAGAGGGGTGCAATGGTCGGTTGAGTGTGACGATTCGTGAAGTGATGTGACACAACCAAGAGACATGATGTTCTTCACAAGTGACTCTTGGATTCCATATAAAAGAAAGGGTGCACAACCAAAGGATAACAGGAAGAAAAAGTGAAGACAAGAGACATGGAGCTCTGAGGCTAGGTACACTGGTGGGGTAGAACTTAGGATTAGGTAAGGAGGAAATGATAGGGGAAGTATTGGTGTGAAATAACCGTAGGTCTGGACAGTTTTGGTGTATGAGGCAAAGTCATTACACTTTTCCCTTCTATGTAACTGGGATAATAATGCCTTCTTTGTAAATATTTATTTCTTTTTAATAATATAAATAAGTGAAATCCATGTATTAAGCACTGCTAGTGCCACCCGCACTATATCTGTCTCTTGTGTTTCACGTGTTTTTTGTTGTATGCCAAATTGACTAAGTTTTAAACAAAGTTAATATATATATAAGTATACAACTGACTTTCATAGAGTAAGGATGTAACTTGTTTGTAGCCTAGAACAGAGTATGGGTATGCTCTAGGTGAAGAGTCCTAGTTCGGGTGAAGTATGCTTGGTTGAGCCAAGCTTCCAAGGGATAACCACCACGGTGACACATGTCCGTGAGATGTCACGGTTGGACTTGGGAATAACTCATTGGGGCGTGACAACCAGTCTAATTCTCAGTAAGGGTAAATTTCAATTGGGGATAATATTATGTTTCATATATGGGATTAAAGTTAATTGGATTTCTTGTAAATATTATAATGGAATTAAAGTTAATTGTTTTTTTTTTTTTAATATCTATGCTAAGATTGTATGTTCCTTTTGGAGTAAGACCCGAAAGTGATTTTAATTGGATAAAAGATCATCTTCCTCTAATGTAATGAAACCAGTTAATATCCCAAGACCCAAAGACATATAGCAACTATGAAAGTCTACCCCCTTACGAACCACTAGTAAATCATTTCAAGTGACGTAGTTGTCACAAGTGCCCATTGATCACTGAAATGTGATATATTTTTCTACCATCGAAAAAATCTAACCTACCTAAAAATACAAAAATAGACAATTAAATTTAATAAGCTTGCATACATTTTTGGAGATAACAAGTTAAATGAATTAAAAACTAACTTACCTAAAATTATGAAAATACACAATTAAATTTAATAAGCTTCCATACATTTTGGAGATAAGAGTTAAATGAATTTATTACGTTATCACTATTCTAATTTATTATTCTTTGATACACTTTGAAGAGATAATGTATTAGTTATTACATTGTTAGTTTACCATATCTCAAAATTAGTAAATGGGAACGTTGTAAGGAATTTATTATTATGGCTATAACACTCTTCATATTTCATACTTTGTTTATATAAGGCCTTGGATCTAGGTTAATTGGGATTTTCACACTTCAATTTTTTCCAGACTTAATGTTTAAATTCATTGAGTATTAAGAATTCTCAACACCAAGTTCTATAAGAATTAGACTCTTATACCTTAATAAACAATTAAGACTCTTCCATGGACTCAACTGTCGAATTAAAACCATTCTCATACATTTTCAACTAAGTGATGAAAGACACAGGTTTAGTGGCAAGGATACCAAGGTCACTAACACAATACTCTAATAATCTCAAAGGATGCCATGTGACAAGTTCAAAGAGTTTCACATAGAAAGATAAAAAAAAGTCACGTGCCTAGTACATTTTACAAAAAAAAATTAATGCCTATCTCGTCAAACTCAAAATAACTTAACTTAAGTTTTAAAAATCACTCTGGTACGAGAGTATGGGAGGATTATAGGTCCTTTGTTTCCTTCACTTAGACAAGTTATTTAATGGGCTCGACCACCAACTCAATTACATTGTGTAAACTTCTGGGTATGAGCTTTCAAGTAGCTTTGAAAGGTTGAAAAAAGATACATATAAATCAATTATTTGTCAAATGTATGATACATATAAACTTCCTCCCAAATTTTATGGTCCTTATACGATTCTCAAGCGAGTGGGGTATGTGTCCTATCAGTTATCTTTTCCAAGTCATTCTAAGCTCCATCCCTTTTTTCATGTCTCATGCTTAAATAAAGTGATGCAACCCCCTTACTCCCCCGTAGGGATACGCGACCTGCCGGTCTTGGATCTTCGATTCTTGAGTCAAGCAACTCTCTAAAACATTAATGGTTTCCTTCTGTGACTAAACACAGGCCCTTTCGGCTTCTTGGTGCAGGTTTAATGGCACCTGCAACCTTCCTTTTTTCTCTCCTGCGAAATCTCAGAGCATCGGGCGTTAGCTCCTTTTTCTGATAAGCCCCCTCTTGATGTGACCTTGGCTATGACCACGCGATTGCGGGCATGACCACAAGCGGTTTGAATTCAAACTACTTTTGGGCCTGCAATTCTCCTCAAGCCTCCACGTGTCCTCTTGAAGAAACCACAGTTTGGATTGCGGCCCACCCTCAATATTTTAAACTCCGTGCAACTCTTGTCCCCGCAATGCTATGGGATTTTCTATCTCACGATCTTGATGATACTATTTGAATCGACGGTTCAAATCTGCACCTTTCAAACCTACGGACTAGATCTCCCTTCACGTATCGGGACTTTGTGTATCAGGACTTTGGGATGGCTCCCTCCTTTGAACCTCTAAATCCTGATTTCTCAATTTTCGAGTTCTCTTCTTGCATCAGATCGACGATCATGACTCCTCTCATGATCTGACAGTTTAGATCAACTCATGAGTTCGCACATTGCAAGTTCTAACAACTCTACCCTTTGACTTCCTTGAGTCGCGAGTCAGCAAAATGTTGATCGCTTGCCACCTATCATTTTTTGATGGATGGCTAGGGTCATTGTGACTCCCAGCTCCTCGGGTATTCACCTCCTAACTTCTTTCTAATATTCCTATGTACATGAATCTCTACCACATTTCCTCTAGATCCAATGATCCAGAATGATTTCGCAACTTCGCGCTTATCAAGTTCTTATAATTCCGCCCTTGACTTCTCTGAGTTGCGAGTTAGCGAAATGTTGATCGCTTGCCCCCTATCTTCCAATGATGGACAGTTCTGATGATTTTGGGACTTTGGAATTCGCAGAGTCCACTCTCTTGTGAACTATCGAAGGGTTTAACCCTCGTGCACCTTCCTCTGGATCTAACGACTGTTGATCCACGCACTCAGATCTAACGGTTGAGATCTCATATTCTACTGCGCTTACTCCTCCTGTATGTCTCTGATATGACGACCCAGATCCTTTCTTCGTGAAGTCAGAACTTTGCGACTCGGGACTTCCGGAAAGAAACTTCCTCCACTCTCCCGATTTCCAATTTCCCAAAGTCCCCTTCCCAACAAAAGGAAATCAACGATTCTATCTCTCCTTAGATCGACGACTCACCATCGCTTTTGAACTTTTGTGTGTTGAACGAATCTTGCCCTTAACCTTCTCATAGCTCCTCTGGATCTAACGTTCCATGGATATCGACACTTCTCTCTACGGAAATTTCCATCATCCATTTAGGCTCTCGATGATCCTTTACCAAATAACTTGGCATTGTCCCTTCTGATCTTTGCTCACTTTGAAACCTCGAAGGGGTTTCTCGACCTCTGCACTCCTTGCAGGATCCTTTCATGTTGTTGTGCCATGTTTCCTGAGATTTCGAACTAACTCAAATTCTAAGAGACTCGACCCTTTTGCATCTTTCACAAGACTTCTGGTGCCCTCCTGGCATGTTCTGTGCTCAACCTCCTGAGATTTTGAACTTGAAACAAGTTCCCTCTGCGCACGCTCCTTGCACTTTGACTATCCTTTAGATGGTTTTCCTTCAACACTTTTTTCGAGTGTTGGCCTGGTGCACTCCTTGCACAGGTCTTCCTCTAGAGTGTTTAGTAAGTCTATTTCTCTTTGAACTCAATGTAGAGTTCTTCCTCTCCACAGTTTCACCTCTAAGGTATTCAATAACCTTGAGGTACCTCTTTATATTGTTATCACCCTGGTGCGCCCTCCTAGCACGTTATTTCTGACTCTGCAGAGTTCAGATGCACACTCCTTGTGCTGGCTACAGAACCTCAAATGTTATGTCGTCCACTCCTTGCACAGCCTAAAGAATCTAGAGAAATATAACAACTTCAATGAGGATAAAATAAAAAAATCTCCTACTATAAATGAACTTATCATACATCCACAAAATTCATTCATGAAATACATAAACACACTATGTGCAGGAAAAACTACTTTTCTATTATCTCTGTGTGTCTATAGAGATGTTTACAAAAACTAGACTGCAACAGAGTCCCAGTTCTCTCAAGCTCTCTTAATCTAACTCTATCCTGAGTTTTTCTTCTAAGACCTCCTAAGATCTCCTCAGACCTCTCTACAATGATCTCTCTCTCTTTTTACAAAAAAGGGCTCTACGAGCTTATCCTCTTCACCGCCTTAGTGCCATCACTGTCTCAGTTAAGAAACCATACTCCTATGACTCGTTACATAAATGAAAATTCCATATTTGAGTCAAACCAAGACCTTCTTACAATCAACCATTTAAGGCGATCCTATCCACTACCTGTACAAAGGTATGGCTTGGCTCTTATAACCTTACAAAGAAAATCCCCATGGGATAAGATTTCAAATTTAAAAATGGGAGGGTCAATGCCTCTCCCTTTCTCCATTTGGAGATACCATGTTCATGAGAAGGAGATGATTGCAATGGTACATTTTTTGCATACTTAGAGACACTAAATGTTGGGAAATCCATTTTTCATGAAGACATACAATATTGCGACAAGTTACTTCATGATGCAACTAAATTTTTCACCCACTAGGCAAGGTGGAAAGAATTCCTCATAGAATTTGGCATGACCATTGAATATAGGTTGGGCAGGATAAACGTTGTCATGAATTCCTTAAGTAGAAAGACACAACTCATTGTCCTAGAGGAGGAAGACGAGTTGCCTACATCAGGGGGTAGTCAAATTCATGTCTTGGAAGAGTTGCACGAACAAATCAAGGAAGGGTTAGATCATGATCACACAACAAAGAACATCATGAAGTAGGTGAAGGAGGGAAAAATGTGGAAGTTTTGGATACGTGATGGAATGCTGTACTTTGGGGAGTGAATCTATGGCCCTAATTCATCCAACCTCAGAAGGGAACTTGTGAAGGAATGTCACGACTCACCCTGGGCTATCCACCCAGAACAACGAAGAGTGATGGTGTTTTTGGAGCGAGGATAATTTCGGGAGCGGATGAAGTAGGATGTGGAAGAGTACGTTCACACTTGCCTTATATGTCAGTAGGATAAGATAAACACTAAAATGTGAGGAGGGTTGTTGAAACCTTTACCTATTCCGAAGAGATCATGGACGAGTGTCTTGATGGAGTTCATCACACAACTTTTAACAGTGTAGGGATACAATGAGATTTTGGTTGTGGTGGATTGGTTCTCCAAGTATGCCATCTTTATTGGGATAAAAATACTTTGCAGCTTGGAAGAAGTTGCAAAGTTGTTTTTCAAGCACAGAGTGAAGTATTGGGGTCTTCTATTGAACATTGTTTTAGAAAGGGATGAAAGGTTCACGATTAAGTTTTGGACAACATTGTTCAAGCTTGTGGGGACAAAGTTGTTGAAGAGTTCATCCTACCATCAATAGAAACATGGGAAGAATGAACAAATAAACACACTTCTAAAGGACTACTTGTGACACTACGTACATGAAAATTAAATGAATTGGCCATATTTGTTGGACGCCACCCAATTCAGATACAACCTATAGAAGAGTTCAATGACATGTTGTTGTCCATTCAAGTTGACGAACGAACAACAACCCACAAATCCTGATTTTTTGACACAAGGCTATTATGGGATGAATCCATTAGCCATGGGTTTCATGAAGAGTTGGCATGATCGGTTGGATATAGGTCGCACACACTTGACCAATGTAACAAACATAATGAAGTAGTGGGAAGATTGTAGCAGGCCTGACACAAAATTCCAAGTAGGAGATTTGGTCTTACTCAAGCTAAGCATAGATCAGTTCCCATCACCGAAAGGGATGGCTCCATCTCTCGTGCAAAGTTATGGGGGACCATTCAAAGTTCTTGAGAAGATTGACAACGTCACCTATAGCATGGAGTTTCCATTCCACTTGCAACATATTCATCCATTCTTCCACGTTAGCCAATTGAAGTCATGCTAGAGGGACCCGGATGACCTAAGTCGAGTTGAGCCATCCAAAGCGCTAGTCATGGTTGCAGATAAGATAGAGTTGGAGGTAGAGAATATTTTGGCTCATCACATCTTGGGATGGGGTAGAGGTTGAGTGCATGAGTACTTCATCCATTCGAAGGGAAAACCTGACAAAGAGACTAGTTGGGAAAGATAAGAGTCCTTATGGAAGTATGAGTAAATGATTTGAGAGTTTGAAAAAGGTCGCTACAAATCAAAAGTCATAAGAAAGTTGTAGGGTTGACAATAAGTTTAGTGGGGGAGGATGTAAGGCCTTCTAGGCACCCACTGAGTGAGCATGCTCCTTGGGTAGATTCAATGATGGAACAGACGAAGAGAAAAAGGAGGAAATGATTAGTTGGGAAAACAAAGATGTTTAGGTGTGGGAAGAAGCACCTTGGGGCATGATGGTGACATGTGAGCCCAATGGGGAACACACCCTTCTTCCCTTACGACGGGCGATGAAGAATTGGGTTGCATTTGGGAAAGGGTGAGGCAAATTAGGAGCATGCCAAAGTAGTGGACCCATATTCCCTTAGAAACATGGGCACACTTAAGAGGTTAGACGAACCCATTGACACACCTGTGGAGAGTCACAATGATCGACATAAGGAAGATTACAAGGAAAGGTGTGTGCGACCAAGGATGGGGCATGTCGGACCAAGAGACATGTTGTTTGATGGGCCCACGGGCTTGGATAGGCACACTGGGTCCACAGAGGGGTACAATGGTCGGTTGAGTGTGACGATTCGTGAAGTGACGTGACACAACCGAGAGACATGATGTTCTTCACAATTCCATATAAAAGAAAGGATGCACAACCAAAGGATAACATGAAGAAAAAGTGAAGACAAGAGACATGGAGATTTGAGGATGGGTACACCGGTGGGGCAGAAATTAGGATTAGGTAAGGAGGAAATGATAGGGGAAGTATTGGTGTGAAATAACCATAGGTCTGGATAGTTTTGGTGTATGAGGCAGAGTCATTATACTTTTCCCTTCTATGTGACTGGGATAATAACGCCTTCTTTGTAAATATATATATATTTTTATAATATAAATAAATGAAATTCAGGTATTAAGCACCGGTGGTGCCACCCACACTATATCTATCTCTTGTGTTTCACATGTTTTCTGTTGTATGCCAAATTGACTAAGTTTTAAACAAAGTTAAAAATATATATAAGTATACAACTGACTTTCATAAAGTAAGGATGTAACTTGTTTGTAGCCTAGAACAGAGTATGGGCATGCTCTAGGTGAAGAGTCCTAGTCTGGGTGAAGTATGCTTGGTTGAGACAAGCTTCCAAGGGATAACCACCACAATGACAAATGTTCGTGAGATGTCACGGTTGGACTTGGGAATAACTCATTGGGGTGTGAAAACTAGTCTAATTCTCACGTCTTGTCACATGGCATCCTTTCCATTGCACGTCTTTGCATTGGCTTGCTGGCGCATTTGCTAACGTGAAGGGATGCTTCTGCATCATACTCCATTGCTAGGAAAATCATGAGCTCCTCTTCTCCATTGTTGAAATCCTCCTGTATCCAAAATTCTCCCTCGGAGTCGTCCTCTTGTTCCTCTCTAGCTATGTCGTTGCTACTTCTTTTTCTATTTCTTTGCTGCTGCTGTTGTAGCTTCTCCCCTATTCATCTCCCCTTTGCCAGCTACTTCTGCTGACCTCAACATTAGCCTTCTTATCTCTTCTATCACCCTGTCCAGCTGCTCCAGTGGTTGGCTCTTCTCATGCAGTCTTCTCTGCTGCACTTCCTTCTCCTTTTCATACTTATCAGTGGGAAGATCTACTTGATATCCCATGTTATCTTTACTTCCCCTTGTGGAACTGAGTTTCCACTCTATTGCAGAATCCATTCCTGCATTCTCCTCAAAGTTCCTACTCATCTTCTCCCTGTAACATCTTAATTTCTGTCATCTCATCTTGTGTTGGCATATCTCCAATTCCCTCCAACCGTTCCTCTAGCTAGTATGCTCCTCCATCCGCTTCCAACTTAACCTGTTGGATGTGCAAGATTTGCACCATCACCCTTCTCTCTAGAGCTTCCAATTCTTCATAAAGATCAACAAAATCCATATTGTTTGCTTCCTCTTCTTCTGCAAGCTCCAATGCTACAGTCATCTCCTTTTGGTCTTCCTGGCTGAAAATTTTGAGCAATTCAGCTGAATGCTCCTATCCTTCTGTTGGGGTAGACATCAATGTCTGCTCCATTTCTTCCTCTTTGACAGTTTCTACTGGTTGTATTTCTTCTTTTGCTGCACTTTAATCATGTGCATTGGCCTCTACTTGGTTGTTTGATAGGAGTATCTTGATCCCTCCAATAATCAAAATGCTCCTCTGATCCTCCTCTTTAATGGTGAAAGTATTTAACTTCTCATCATCTTCATTCACATGGTTTGCAAACCCACATGAATATTCACCTATCAACACTCCTTGTTGATATGAACTCACTTCTGAGCTCTTGAGACTTTCCAACAGTCTCATTTCTTTCTCCCTGCCCACCTATTGGGACTTCTTTTCTTCCCACCTGGCAATTTGTGACTTCTTTTATGCCCACTTGGTAGTCTATGATATCAACCGATCCCATCTCATTTCCCACCTGACAATATGAACTTTCAGCGTTGCTCCTCTGACATCATACGAGACCTCCACCTGATCTCTTTCCATTGCCCACTTGGCAACTTGAAAGTCCATTTCTGCCCACCTGACAGTTTATGAGATCTTCATCTGATCTCGCCTCCTCCTCATCACTTAGGTGTCTCCCAACTTTTGGTTCACAGATATGAATCCGTTCCTCCTCCATGTCACTGAGGTTTTCTAATTCCCTCAGCCACCTTCTCAACTCTTGTTGTTGTTTTATGGCCAACAACTTTTGAACAGGCCAATTTGCCTTCCTGTTTATGGGCCACTCATACACCCAATGCACTTTTGCATCCTGCTTCATTTTAAATGAAAGCTTCTCCATTTTTGTTCTTATCTCATTGAGCTCCAGATCCATCTCTGGATTGCGTTTCTTCTTGAGGCCTTCTCTTTGACCACATCCATGGCCTTTAGTAGCCATTTCCACCTTCTACCTGCCCTCCTGACAAGCCTATGGATCACTCTACATCTGAGAGCATCTCCGTATTCTCTCACAGATCACCTGGCTGTTAAATTTTTTCTGCTATTCCCATGCAACAACCTTATCACAGAGCATCAATACTCTCCCTTCCTTTCACCTTTTGTTCATAGACAAATTTGAACCTCGGATATCATCTATTGTTACTAGATCATCTCCTTTTACTGTCTCCCTCTTGTCTGATGTCTGCAAACAAAATTTGTCCTTTGTCCTCTATCTCCTTTGTCTGCTGTCTCCAAACAAAATCCCTCTTTGATACCACCTGATGGTATCAGAGTATCTCCTGTCACTGTCTTGCCCTTTTTTTTCCATCTGCAAGGAAAATTTCATTTCAAGGTACTACTTGATGTAGTCAAACCATCTCCTTCATCTCCTTCACCTGAAGTCTACAGGCAAAAATTAAGCTCTGATACCACCTGATGCAGCCCCCCTACTACCTCGTAGGGCTACATGACCTCTTGGTCTTGGGTCTCCAATTCTTGAGTCAAGTGACTCTCTGAAACCTTAATGGTTTTCTTCTGTGACTAAACACAGGCCCTTTCAGCTTCTTGGTGCAGATTTATAGACACCCACAACCTTCCTTTTCTCTCTCATGTGAATTCAGAGTGTCGGGCATTAGCTCATTTTTCTGATAAGCCCCCTCTTGATGTGACCTTGGTGATGACCACGCGATTGCAGGTGCGGCCACAAGCGGTTTGAAGTCAAAATACTTTTGGGCCTGCAATTCTCCTCAAGCCTCCATGTGTCCTCCTGAGGAAACCACGGTTTGGATTGCGGCCCACCCTCAATATTTTAAACTCTATGCAAATCTTGTCCCCACAATGCTACAGGATCGTCAATCTCACGATATTGACGATACTATCTGAATCAATGGTTCAGATCTACGCCTTTCAAACCTATGGACCATATCTCCCTTCACAATGGTTCAGATCTACGCCTTTCAAACCTATGGACCATATCTCCCTTCACATATTGGGACTTCGCGTATTGGGACTTTGGGATGGCTCCCTCCTTCGAACCTACGACTCTCGATTTCTTGATTTCCCATTTTTCGAGTTCTCCACTTGCGTTAGATTGATGGTCACAACTCCTCTCACGATCTGACGGTTCATATCAACTCGCGAGTTCGCACATCGTGAGTTCTAACAACTCTATTTTCTTGATGGATGGCTAGGGTCGCTGCGGCTCCCAGTTCCCTAGGTATTCACCCCCTGACTTCTTTCTAATCTTTCGATGTACGTGGATCTCTACCACGTGTCCTATGGATCCAACGATCCAGAATGATTTCGCGAGTTCTTATAATTCTTCCCTTGACTTCTCCGAGTCGCGAGTCAGCAAAATGTTGTTCGCTTGCCACCTGTCTTCCAATGATGGATGGTTTCGATGATTTCAAGACTTTGGACTTTGCAGAGGCCACTCTCCTGTGAACTATCGAAGGGTTTAACCCTCGTGTACCTTCCTCCATATCCAACGACTGTTGGTCTAGATGCTCAGATCTAACGGCTGAGATCTGATCTTCTCCTGCACTTACTCCTCATGTCTGTCTCTGATATGACGACCCAGATCCTTTCTTCGCGAAGTCAAAACTTCACGACTCGGGACTTTCGAAAAGTATCTTTCTCCACTCTCCTGACTTCCAATTTCTCGAAGTCCCCTTCCCAATGAAAGGAAATCAATGGTTTGATCTCTCCTCAGATCAATGACTCACCATATCTTCTAAGCTTTTGCGTGTTGAACGACTCTCGCCCTTAACCTTCTCGCAGCTGCTCTAGATCTAACAGTCCATGGATATTGGCACTTCCCCCTATGGGAATTTCCACCACCTATTCAAGCTCTCGATGATCCTTTACCAAATAACTTGGCATCGTCCCTTCTAAGATTTGCTCACTCTGAAACCTCGAAGGGGTTTCTCGACCTCTACACTCCTTGTAGGATCCTTGCACGTTGTTGTGCTATCTTTCCCAATCTTTCGAACTAACTCAGATTCTAAGGGACTCTGCTCTTTTTCATCTTTCACAAGACTTTTTGTGCCCTCCTGGCACGTTCTGTGCTCAACCTCCTGAGCTATTGAACTTGAAACAAGTTCCCTCTGCGCGTGCTCCTTGCGCTTTGACTAGCCTTCATATGGTTGTCCTTCAACACTTTGTCTGAGTATTGGCTTGATGCACTCCTTGCACAGGTCTTCCTCCAGAGTGTTCAGTAACTCTGTTTCTCTCTGAACTCAATGTAGAGTTCTTCCTCTCCATAGTTTCCCCTCTAAGGTATTTAGTAACCTTGAAGTCCCTCTTTATATTGTTATCACCCTAGGGCGCCCTCCTGGCACATTCTTTCTGACTCCGCAGTGTTCAGATGTGCACTCCTTGCGCTGGCTACAAAATCTCAAATGTTTTGTCGTGCACTCCTTGCACAGCCTAAAGAATCCAGAGAAATATAAAAACTTCAACGAGGATAAAAGAAAAAAGTCTCCTACTGTAAATGAAACTTATCATACATCCACATCATTCATTCATGAAATACATAAACACACTATATGCAGGAAAAAATGCTTTTCTATTATCTCTGTGTGTCTATACAAATGTTTACAAAAATTGGACTGTAACAGAGTCCCAGTTCTCTCAAGCTCTCCTAATCTAACTCTATCCTGAGTTCTTCTTCTAAGACCTCCTAATATCTCCTCAGACCTCTCTACAAAGATCTCTCTCTCTCTCTCTCTTTACAAAAAAAGGGCTCTACGAGCTTATCCTCTTCACCACCTTAGTGCCATCACTGTCTCAGTTAAGACACCATACTCCTACTGCTCATTACATAAATGAAAAGTCCAGATCTAACTCAGACCAAGACTTACTTACAATCAACCATTTAAGGCGATCCTATCCACTACCTGTACAAAGGTATGGCTTGGCTCTTACATCCTTACAACGCAAATCCCCATGGGATAAGATTTCAAATTTAAAAATGGGAGGGTCAATGCCTCTCCCTTTCTCCATTGTGCGTCTATGCATTGGCTTGTTGACGCATTTGCTAACGTGAAGGGATGCTCCTGCATCAGAAAGTGATTGGAACTAAGTGGCAAACCCAAACCAATCTCCCTGAGTTAGATAAAGAAGGTTCCATTTGGTTGCAGCCACAAGCAGTCTTGGACCAGAGAGAGCATCGTCTCTGTTAGGGCACCATCAAGGAAGTATTAGTTTAGTGGAAAGATATAACTCCATAAGATGTCACTTGGGAGCCGACCACCATTTTGTAACAATTTCCTCATTTCAAGCCTTGAGGGAAAGACTATTCTTCAAGGGGGTGGGCATGTTAGGGACCAAACCTCCCTAAATTCTCACATAGGTAGAATAATATTTTTTCCATGTAATAAAGGCCAACATTAGTTAATAAGGCCTATTTAATAAATGGGAACAAATCAATGTAAGAAGACCTAATAAAAGCTTCTACTTCTAGGAAGATCTTCCTCTAAAATGTTCTTTAGAAGATAGAATTAATATAAATAAGAGTAAGAGGCATGAGAAAGCCTTTTCTTGAGAATTATTGTAATAGAATGTTGCTCCCTTGAAAAGGCAAGTGAACATTGCTTTCTAATAATAAAGATATCATTTTTTGTTGTGATTCTCTACATTTTATTGTTCCGTTGGTAATTTCCGAAGTATTTCTATTTTCTTCTTAATATAATAAATCTGGTAGCTAACACTATGTTTTCAAATATTAGCATCTATTTGCTATCTTTCCTTTGATAATTTTAGTTTCATTGTTTATTCCACTCCAAGAACATAGACACTATTGTCCCTAGTGGATTTCAGGGAAGGAACCCATTACACTCGAAATTGACAACAATTGTGAGTGTACTCGGTAGGTGAAATCAAATTTTATTAACATACTACACACCTTTGTATTTTGTAAACTTGTGTGTGAAGGTATAGACATGATGGTTGTAACTTGCATATCTTGGATCTCATTATCATTATGGTTGTATTTCAAACTTGATGGTTGTAACTTTCATATCTTGGATCTCATTATCATTATGGTTGTATTTCAAACTTATACTTCATTAATGATGGAAGTTCCCTCCATTATCATAATAAATATGTGGAGAGCAACATCCGTTATATGTGCGGAAAATGACAAGGAAAGGATGGTATGTACAACCATGTGTAGGTCTATTTACACTGAAAATAGATGGTGCTTGTGGAAGGTTGATGTCTTAGCCATGTTTTCTATTCTAAACTAGTGGTTGGGCATTGTTATGGCATCGTATACTTTACTTAACTGCGTAAGTAATTTGAAAGAACAGCGTGATGCTCCACTCAAATAAAATAATATTTTAATTGTAATGTGATTATTTAATGTTTCAAGTTTTAGTTTTTTTTTACATTATTTGTTTAATTTTGTTTGAAATTGTTGGATGTTTATAAAATAATATTTTAATTGTAATGTGATTATTTAACGTTTCAAGTTTTATTTTTTTTTGGGACATTATATGTTTAATTTTGTTTGAAATTGTCGGATGTTTATAAAATAATATTTTAATTGTAATGTGATTATTTAATGGTTCAGATCTACGCCTTTCAAACCTATGGACCATATCTCCCTTCACTGTCGGATGTTTATAAAATAATATTTTAATTGTAATGTGATTATTTAATGTTTTAAGTTTTAGTTTTTTTTTATATTATTTGTTTGAAATTGTTGGATGTTTACAGATTTTAATGGTGAAATTTGTATAATGAAATATTCAAAGTGTTTTTTAGAAAGTTGAATTTATTTATATATTTAAAAAATATAAAATTACAATTTCATCTAAATTTGAAATTTAAGTGACCAAATTCCAATAAAAATACCAAAATTTAAAAAATTTAAACAATACCTTTTAGTAGTAAATAAGTATCTTTTAATAAATAAGTATATGACAAATTTAGGTGACCAAATTCCAATAAAAATATCAAAACTCAAAACGTTTAAACGATACTTTTAGTAAATGATTATATGACGAAATAGGCCGAGTAGAATGCCGTGCCGTATGGGACTAGC
>CBVK0101511718.1:0-10726 GCA_900067695.1 Picea abies
GAAGTCGGCCCCAGCAGTTATAATGAAAGGGCCAGATTTAATTAAAGGTGTATTTACCCACCCAGTGTGAGAGGTCGGCCCTGCCAAGATGGTGACTCTTCACACGTGCCAGTTCAGTATAAATAAGAGGCTAGCGCCTCACTTCTAACACACACTTCACTTGCTTTTCTTCCAGAAAATTTATAATTACCTCATCAATTGCATTTTTGGTTGGGATAGCCTCAATCCATTTCGTAAAGTAATCAGTGGTTGTCAAGAACCATATGTGTTTTCCACTAGAAGGAGAATGAATTTCTCCCATGAATTCTAAGCCCCATTGTTGGAAAGGGCCATTTGCTATAATTGGATTTAAGGGAACATAGCATAATTCTTGTTTTCCAACAAACTTTTGACATTGCTCATATGCTGTAATTTTAGCAAACACATCGGAGATAGAGTGGGCCAATAGTACCCGGCTCTAAAAATTTTAAATGTTGTGGCTTTCCAGTGATGATGTCCTCCATGGGCACCTTTATGCAGGTCAATCTTAATAAAATTGGATTCCTCTTCATCAATACATTTCAACAAAATGACATCATCAATACATTTCAACAAAATGACATTGGGATCCTTCCAAAACAAATTATGATTAATGATGCATTACTTTACAACCTTTATCTTGAGAGATATGCTTTTAGATTTATCAAAATTTTTGTTATATGTCAGTGATTTTTTGATGATTCTAATCAAGATTTTGTTGGAGGATTCTACCAATCTGTTACCCTATGGATAATAAGGAGTAGAATGTGCTAGAGTAACATTATATATTTCACATAATTCAATCATAGCAGCATATTTAAATGCATGAGCGTTATCTGTGATTAATTTTCTAGGACAACCAAATCTAGAAAATATATTTTCTTCCAGAAAATTTATAATTACCTCATCAATTGCATTTTTGGTTGGGGTAGCCTCAATCCATTTCATAAAGTAATCAGTGGTTGTCAAGAACCATATGTGTTTTCCACTAGAAGGAGAATGAATTTCTCCCATGAATTCTAAGCCCCATTGTTGGAAAGGGCCATTTGCTATAATTGGATTTAAGGGAACAGAGCATAATTCTTGTTTTCCAACAAACTTTTGACATTGCTCATATGCTGTAATTTTACCAAACACATTGGAAATAGAATGGGCCAATAGTACCCAGCTCTAAAAATTTTAAATGTTGTGGCTTTCCAGTGATGATGTCCTCCACGGGCACCTTTATGTAGGTCAGTCTTAATAAAATTGGATTCCTCTTCATCAATACATTTCAACAAAATGACATTGGGATCCTTCCAAAACAAATTATGATTAATGATGCATTACTTTACAACCTTTATCTTGAGAGATATGCTTTTAGATTTATCAAAATTTGATGGACATTGAAAATTATTCAAAAAATAAACTATGTCCTTATACCATGATGAGGAATGATACTTGTCCAATGCCTGTAACTTTTTGTCATCATCATGTGATATTGAAACAACTCATTGATTTTGAATATAGTTCAGTCCAAGAGCTTTGCAATTTGAGTCAGCAAACAACCTTCGAAGACCCTGCCCTTTGATCAACTTGGTAGGTTTGAGTTCTACATCATATTCCAAAATATTTGCTATCCATTTACCTCTTTTTCCTTCACTGTCTGGTTGCACAAGCATATCTTTAACATTGTTGCTAGGAACATAGGCAATTATCTTAGAATGAAAAACATAAACTCTGAAATATTTCGATGCCTTAACTAAGGCATAAGCCTATTTTTCCATTATGTTATACTTAAGTTATGCATATCTAAGTTATTTTCTAAAGAAAGAAATGGGCTTCTTATGTCCTTCATTTTTCTGCAATAGTACAACAACAATTGTTTCTTTAGAAGCAAAAGAGAAGATCAAGAAATCCTTAGAATAATCTGGACTGATGAGGACATGAGCTTCAATTAAATTTTGTTTTGTTTTTTCAAAGGATGACTTAGCTTCTTGTATCCACTTCATCTCATCATCCGTCTTCAACATATTTGTAATGAGCTTAATAATATTATCAAAATTAGGTATGAATCTCCTTAAAAAGTTGATTATACCTATGAAGGATTGTATGAGTTTTTTGTTTCTAGGAATATCAATCCTCTCGATAGCATTCACCCTCTCAGCATCTATTTTAATTCCTCCTGTAGATACAATATGACCTAATATCTTTCCTTCATGCATAGAAAAATGATATTTCTTTGGGTTTAAAGATATGTCATACCTTCTACATTTCTTAAATGTCTGCTTGAGGTGTTGCAAGTGTTCAGCATCAGATTTTGAGAAAATAGTGATGTCATCAATATAGATCACTATGAATTTGTCCTTTTCTCCAATGAATGCAATGTCCATTTCTCTTTGGAACATATCCCTTGGATTCATCAACCAAAAAGGCATCTTGATGTACATGAAGGTACCCCATGGAGTAATAAAAGTAGTTTTATTTTTATCTTCTTCAAATACTGCAATTTGATTGTATCTCGAATACCCATCTAGCATGGAGATCCTCTAAGCACCTACCACTTTATGTAAAATGTGATCCATTTTTTTTAATGGATAGTTATCCTTGAGTGAACACCTATTTATATTTTTAAAATCCACACATAACTGTATTTCACCATTTTTCTTCCTCATTGGCACCAAATTTGCCACCCACTCTGAATATCTCAAAGGTACTATAATCTTACATCTAGCAGTCTTCTCAACTCTTTTTCAATGATAGACAACAACATAGGATTAAACTGTCTCATTTTTTTCCTGAAAGGTTTAGAACCTATTTTCAAAAGAATTCTATGTTGAATTATGTCAGTGTCAAAAATCTTAAGGTCTTCATATGGCCAAGCAAAAATATCAGCAAATTCTCTCATAATTTTAACATACATGTTCCTCTTCTCTTCTGACAATGCTTTGGACAGTTTAATAATCTTTGGATCTGCAACAGTGCCAATATTGCAATCAAACACATCTTTTTCCTGACTCTGAATTGAAGATTTCTTGGAAACATCATTGATGTCAAACAGTCTTTCCAGTGGGACCAAACCTTTTGGAATGTGATTTGTCTTTAACTCCACAATTTTATGCCCTGCTACCTTATTCTGGAAAGGAACAACTGATTGAATTTATGTCTCATCATTTTCATTCTCTTGGCCAATAGAAATTGCAGAAAATTCATCAATAGTTTCTAGAAATAATTTTAGTTCCTCGTCATCACTGAAAACTTGCTAGTGTTTGATGTTATCTTGGATTGAAGGCCTATGTTTAACTTCAATTTCATATCTCAAATTGGAACATAACGGAGTCTTGAAATTGCTAGATTCTAATGCCAGTTAATCTGCTTGTTGGTTAAAGTTTCTCTAAACAAATGTAATATCAAAAGCCAAAAAGAAGTTTTCAACAAAATCCCATACCTCATTCATGTATTGCTTCAGTCTTTGCTACTTTGTCTAATAAATATTATTGACTTGATGGATGAATAATTCAAAATCTCCAAAAACTGCTAATTTGTCAATTCCCATATCCTTTGCAGCTCTTAATCCCAACAACAGAGCTTCATATTATGCAATGTTATTGGTAGTCTCAAATTACAATTTATAGGATAGAGATATAACTTATTTGGAAGGGGAAATAATTACAATCCCAACACCCAATCCTTCTTTTGAACATGAACCATCAAAAAAAAAAAATCCACAGTGAGTTTTCCATATCCTTTGCTTGGTTACCAATGAGATTGTTACTTGATGGTTCAGGAACATCATCACTAATATGAAATATGGATGATCCAATTTCATCGCTACTACATAGATAGGGTGATTTTCTGGATTGTCATGATCACTTACAATATAAGCAATTCGGACTTCTATATATAGTTTTCGATGTTCTCCCCCCAAAATAGGTATGGTGGCATATGTTAGATCCATTTGCAAAGATCCGCCCACCTTTTTATCCCAAGACCTAGACAACAACATTCCAAACTTGGGTGGTATATCAACCACTACAATGTCCATAAAAACACTCTTCATAGACAGTTGAGACAATGTTACAGCCAAATCTTTGATAACTTCGAAACACTTGACTTTTTTAGAGTCAAAAGAATAGAGATCTTGGTAGGGTTTTGTGATATCTAACACTAAATCATCCATAACCACCTTCGACATAACAATATGTGAATTTCCCGAGTCCATGAGACAGTTATGTAAAATTTTATCATAAATGTTCATCGATATATACAATGGTGGTGAAGAATCATATTTATCTTCAATATGCGGACCAATTGTGATAGCAGGATTTTCATCTTGCAAATTTACAATGTCTGAAGAGATAACAAGTGCAAGAGAAGTTTCTAAAGAGGTAAAAGGTGTAGGAGATTGCAACACCTTTAAGATAGAATGTTTAAAAGACTCATTCTTCATTAGCTCCACCAAAGGCACAAGAATTTTAATTATATTTATCTCATGATCCAAATTAAAAGGAGATTGTTGTCTCTCTGTTTCTCTTACCTCTGAACCACCTTCCTTGATAGGTTGTTGATGTTGGTCTAATGGTCTTGGCCCCTGCTTGGCTGGAGTATTTTTCTTCTTAATCTAAGTTTGAGCATTCGGTTTTGACCCACTTTGTTTAGACCTTAAGTCATACTTCTTTTGAGGCTCATTCTGAAAAATTTCCTCTTCATGATCATCAAATTGGTTTGATATCAAAGAATATTCATATTCATGTTGAGTCAAGTGATTGGTAGGAAGCTCAATTGCATTTAAAAGAACCACGGGATTTTCTTCAACATCATCACTTTCTTCTATCTCTTCAAATGTATTATTATGAAAAGGGGGAAATATCCTTTGGTCTTCATGATTCCTTCTTTCTCTTTGCATAATCTGAGGAGCATTATGTGGTCTTTTGAACTAATTTGGATTATTGTTTCCACCATATTGAACAGGTCTATTTGGTTGTTTTGATTCCAATTTCAATCTGGCCAATTATGATGTTAGAGCTTCAACATTTTATCCATTTTATCGATTTTTGGATCAGATGTTGTTGTATTGGAAGAAGATGGGACATCTTCTTTCTGCTTCCTTATGTCTCTCTCGGATTTAGTATTTAATCTTTTTGCTGCTAGAATATTTCACTCTACCTCAATCACTGCCTCCTACATCGAGCTCAAAGTAGCAAACCTTCTTTCTCTCAACATCAAAGAAAATTCAGCATCAAAGGCATTAACAAAAGTGATTTTAGCAGAGGTTTCAATAGGCTTGATTTCATCAGGGATTTTGGTATACATTTTATTAAAGTTTCAATAGGCTTGATTTCATCAGGGATTTTGGTATACATTTTATTAAATATTTTAGTAAAATCTGACACAGACTCACCACTTTTTCTTTTCACGTCTCCAAACTCAATGATATAATACAAGTAAAAGTAATCCTTTTAGTCTCCCCATTGTTTCACAAAATTCTCATCTAAAACATCAATATCTGGAATAGAACCTGTAGGAAGACCTCATAACCATTTTATTACTTCTCCATCTAGACTTTGAATAAACTCTCTCATCCAAACATCTGATTGCTCTATATTAAAATTATATGCAAAACTATAAAAAGAAGCTAAGTGTTATTCAACAGTAACACCACCCTCCCCATTAAATCTGGGGAAGTATTTGATGTAATCTCTAGTTGGGAAAGCGCTTAAAACTTGAGGTAAAACCAGGGGTGCATATCTAGCAACAATGATAGAATCCATCCTATTTACAACCATTGTTTGAGCAACCAGAGTATGCACTTTAAGTGGTGATGAAGGTTGAGATGTAGAAGGTGAAACAAATATTTGGATTTTAGGAGGTGATGAAGGTTGAGATGTAGAAGGTGAAACAAATATTTGGATTTTAGGAGGTGATGAAGGTTGAGTATGGGTTTCTTTAGACTTTAAGAATCCTTCAATGGAAAGTATATTATTAAAAAATTGAATTTATGGTTTATATTTTTCAGAGGTGCTTGGTTGAAGACAAGATCTGATCAATTTATTCCTTTGTATACTTAGGAAAGTCTTTGATAGGTCTTCCAATAAAGGTCAACTCTTCGTCATCTTTGTCTTTAATAAGGTAGGAAAAAGGATTCCACTCCTCAACTATTTGTTCTCCTTAATGAAGAGCTACTTGTTCTTCTAAAGAAACAATTTTAGGCCTATCCTTTTCTTCAACTATTTTTGAAGGATCAATAATAGGTTTTTCTTCAATTACAAGAAATAACTTTTCTTCAGAAACAGTAATGGATTTTTTAGAAACAAAAATCATCTCTTCAGAAGAGGACTTACCTTTAGAAGAAGAAGATTGGCCCTAGGTATTCTTTGATTTTGTTAATGATTTCTCTGGATCTGAAAATGCTTGAACTACCTTGGGGTCCGTATTTGTTCTGGTTACTCTTTTTCATGAAGATGAAGATCATATTGGGGTTTTGGTAGGCTCATACTTTGGTCCTTTCACTTCTCTTTTAGGAGCCATAACTTCTGCAATGGATTTGCCAGGTGAATAATATGCAGTCTAATTTTAGTTTCTAACTCGTGTCCACCATCAATAGTTATCCCTTCTCAATGTCATTCTTCTGAGGGAAAGATATATTCATTTATCCATTCCTCGGCAACAACGCCAAAAGATGTTATCCCTAAAGTTTTCCTTGATTACTAAGGGGCAAGCTAGGACACCTCATTTATTGGAATGGTTTATATTTGTGAATCAAATTAAGTTTATAGATTGGTTTGTGGATCAGGTAGTGGGTAGGTTGGACAACAATTGATCAGGTTACACTTTCAAATCAGGTTTCTACAACATCAACTTAGTCAAAGGAAATCACTCTGATAGGCTAGATGAATAAATTAAAAGGTTGATGAAAGAGAAATTACATGTTACAATATGTTCACTTGTAAAGAAGAAATTTCAAATTCCCAAATAATATTCAGAAACCAGAAATGATCATTTTAAATACAAATCCTGAAAAGATGAATTTAACAGCAAAATCTTTAACTGAAATTCAAAACATAACAAGATACACCATTGCTTTGCAAAAGTTTCACATGCATTTAAAATAAGACAGAAGAAATAAAGGCATAGAAAAAGATAGTCTAACCTTTAGGATGTTTTTCAATGAGTGTAAAAAAGTTATAGATTCCAACTTTACAATTTTGATCAATATGTTCCTTGAAGGCCACAAAATCTGAACCCTTAACTCTGTCATCTAATTTCCTTTTTATACAAAGAGTCGGTTTCTATTTGGATCTTAGATCCTGAAATCTAGCTACAGATTCAATATATCTGGCTATCAACTAGAAATTACATTCTACTTGTTCAATGTGCCAACAACTAAAATCATGGAGCTTAGGGAAAAGATCTTCTATTATAGGACTAAGATATCTTCGACCCTTACACATAGGATTTGCAACAATTGCTCTAAAACTTATTTATTTAATACTAGACCTTCAAACTCATACTAAATCACTATCATCATGATGTTGAACCTGCTTGCAAAAGAGATCTTCAACTTCCTAAATTTCCTCATCATTCTGTCAAAAAGGAGAGCTACAAAATCATTATTTTGGAAGCACAAACCCAATAATTAAAGATGACATGTGTATTGATAAAACATGAATCCCTTTCATCCCTAAGTAGAAGTTTTCACTTTATAATTTTCTTGCTGCAATTTATTTTTAAGCACAACATTACTCAAGTACAATTTGATGTTCATTTTTCTGACTTTCTTTGAAAATATATGTTGAGTTTTTTTTATTTTCTTTCAACTTTTGGAATTTTTCCTGCAACTTAGCATTCCATATCTCAAGTGTTTGATTCTCCTGCTTCAACTCTTTAATGGCTATCTAAAATTCCTCAGTCCTCTGTTTTCCTAGTGCATCCTTTGTTTCAGTCCTGTGTTCACCTTGGTCCTCTTCTGATGCAGGCATGTTTAAATAAATCAAGATTTTGGGTTTCTTAGGCCTTGTTCCATACTTATGTCCCTTTGAAGATGCTTCTTTAACAATGTCCTTTTCCACAGGTTTAGATAAGTTGGTTGTTTCTTCTTTATAATATTCTGACAATTCTTAGATCTCAGGAATGTAAGTGAGATCTTGTTTTGTTCCATCATTTGATTGAGAAGATTCAACCTCAGCCACTGGCTATTGTTGTTTTTCCTTCCTGGTTTTCCTTATTGGCATTTCCCTTAAGGTTTTGATTGTCATCCTTTCTTTCTTGGTAATCTCAGGGATATTTTCTAGGATGTCATCATCATCTATGATAATCAATTTTTCTTCCTTCTTAGATGTTTTGAACAGAGCCTTAGAATTCATCCTCAGCTTATTTGTAGGCTAAGTTTTAGGTCTGCTAGGACAATTTACAGGTTGTTTTCATTTATTCCTTTTACTTTGTCTTATCATTGGAGGCTTTGCAATTGATATATCATGAGTTTCTGTTTCAGGTTCAACTTTTACCTTTTGTAATTCTTGTGCCATTTGCCTTGTCATCCTCCTGATATAAACTTTGTCATAACTCATACACTCTTGTTTTGAAACAAGAAATTTGGATTCCTGCTTAATTTCCTCTTCATGATGTAGAACGAGTTTCCTTTTTCTTAATCTGGTCTCTCTTGCTATAGGGAAGGATTTTTCTTGTACCTTTGATGTACTCTTTGTTGTGCTTTTTGATGTGCTACCCTTACTTGTTGAAACCCTAGTTTTCTTGTCAGGAGTTGTTTTTTTATGTTTTTGAAACTTGTTCTTCAAACCCCTAAGGAAGACAATAGTTGTTTCCAGGACACTTGAACTTCACTTAATGCATACATAACCAGAATTTTGATTAAACCTTAATGAAATAAGATTTTATAAGCAGTTTGAGGATGACCCTGCATCCTCTTTACCATTTTTTTCAAGATTTTTAACAGATAAAAGGGCGGATTCATTTCCATCTCACCATTTAAATGCATTAGAAAATTCATGTGGTAGCAATGAATGGTAGAAAACCTACCTTAACAGGTTATGTATTTTTGGACCACTACTAAGACACTCTGCCATTCTTCCTTCAACCATTTATTTGGAATTCCTTTACTCCAATCTGGGATTTGGTGTTCTACCACTAAAAATTGATGGTACGGGTCTGCAAGGAGTCTTCTCTTCTTCCACCATCTTTCACCCTTTACATGTAAATGACAGGATGTTGCAATTGAATACTCAATGACATGAATAATCACATCTCCAACCTAAGTCTGAAATCCATCGAAATTCTTAGCAAACAACATCAAAATTTCTTCATGGTGCCCCTGAAAAATGAAACAAAACTTAAACCATTCTTCGTGGATGAATTTCTCCATAACATCTGAGTTGGATTCTACTAATTCGATCCCCTCTGGTTTTAATAAAAGAATTTGACCACCTTTATTGGGCGACATATTCCACTCTAACACGTTCACACTGATCACGAGATTTGTTATACCTACGAGAATTAGGGTTTTCCCTTACTCGAGATTTCAAATTACATGCATAGAATAGCTAGCGTGGAAGGGTTTTTGTTGCAAATGGAATTAAGCTATATTTCCCTTTATTTTAGAATTCTTTAAAAACAAAATTAAATAATAATTTTGCATGTTTATAATTCATGGCTCGACACGTAGGGTTTGATGGGAGTACGAAGAGATTTCGATTCGGGTTGATTAAATAATGTATAGGGATATAAAAATGATTTAGATTTGACACAATTTAATATCATAACCATTTGAATGATCTCCTGCATGATTTCGAAGCAGAAGGAACAATCTTTAGATTTGAAGCACACTTGAAATAATGATGTTTTTATGTGCTGAAAGAATGGCAACATTCTTGTAGTGACCTTGCTTATTATTCAAACCTTGGAAAATGCTCTTTCATTGGAAAAGTGATTAACAAATATTATGTGACACATCATACCTATGCAAACATTTCATTTATCTTATAAGAAGCAAATGACAAAGGACTTAAGCAAAAACAAATCACACCAAAATGAAAATTAAAGTATAAAAGGTGCAACCAACAAAGGTAAATAGGCTCATAACATGTTTGGATAGAATAGGCTTAATTTTAAGAACAAGAAAGGTTGTAGTAGGCTTAGGGACTAACAACTCCATTGACCCGAAGTTGTTGGGGAGAATCTCTTGTATCAAAAGGAAAAGTTACCAACTAGAAAATATAACAACGATCAACTTGCCACCAACTTTTTTATCAGTGACAAAGACAAGTGCAAAGACCTTAGTAAAACAAAAAGGGTAGCTACTGCATATGAAGGTAAAAAGTTCAAACAAGAAGGTAACATAAGAGAAGACTTGCAATATAATAAACTGATAAATAAATTGATAAATCGTCAAATAACAATATATTGTCACAAGAGCTTAGATAATCCTTGTAGGTTCTTAAATCCTTGTTAATATGCATTATTCTATGAAACGTTCCTTGTAGTTTCCTAGAAAATGCACTCTGCATTGTGCAAGCTGGATTTGAATTTACTAAAAATAAATAGTTAATACTTGTACATTACATGGTATGAAATTATGTTGAGATTGAAGATAAAAATGTTATATGAAAAATCCACAAGTATGTTAGTGGATTATACATCCAATAGTCGTATTGGTTGTAAATATCTCACCAAGACTTATAGTTAATTATAGTCTTCCTCACTCAAAGTTTGAAGG
>CBVK0101511772.1:0-14745 GCA_900067695.1 Picea abies
TTCTGGAAAGGATGCCAGTCGGTTTTCTGCTGCTTGGCAATTGTACAAAGACCAGGGAGACCTTAGAAAGGTCGCTGAAAATTTTGGCATCAAGTTGACGATCCTCCATGGTCGTGGAGTAACTGTGGGAAGAGGGGGAAGTCCAACACATCTGGTTATATTAATGTGTCCAGAGACAATTCGTGGCTACAGCTTGCAGGTCACTGTTCAAGGGGAAGTCACAGAGCAATCATTTGGCGAGGAACAGTTATGTTTCAGAACCCCTAGAAAATTTACTGTAGCAGCCAGTCTGGACCATCGAAAACATCCTCCAAAACCTGAGTGGCGTGAATTGATGGATGAAATGGCTCTTGTTGGCCCTAATAAGGAGTACAGGTATATTGTAAGTGACGACATCTAGTTATGCTCTTTGGTTTTTTCCTTCTACTTTCTATGCAAAGATTCACCCTCTCCTTATTCATATTTTTATGGTTTGTGTCATTATTTTCTTGCAATGTTGTGCAAGGAACCCCAGATTGTTTTTTGGTTCCCGTCATTGTTTTCTTGAAACATTTTGCAAGCAACCCCAGAGTTGTAGTATGGTCGGGCATTGAGTGACTTCGTGCCATCCCATGGATATTTGGTTGGACACAAACTCGAACCCGGGAGCTTCCCCTGCTATGGAAAAATAGTAATACAATGATGCATTTGACTTTGATGTCGAATTTTTACCAATGCTCTGGCTTTTTAAGTGCTATCTGGATTTATTTTAAAGACCAAGTTTATAAATTAGTAATGGTTAACAAAACATAGTTCTATAGAGGATGCGGTCAAATCTAGTGGGACTATCAGATTATAAAATAAGCCTGGATTTTGTGTCTTGAGTTGGTTCAAGCGATATAATTTGTCTTGTCTGATGTTAAACCTGTTGATTGTTTTACAGCGCTTTGGCAGCGGCGGACCAATATTTTTCTAGGTCCAATGCCAATATTATTGATGCCTGGATCCTTATTCAGATCCCAGGGTTGATGCCACAAACTTGCTTACAAATATGAAAGCATCGGCATTAGAGGCGAACTATCAAACTATCAGTGAATGTGGATCATTTTGTCATCATTAGAGGCGAACTATCAAACTATCAGTGAATGTGGATCATTTTGTCATTATGTAAATAATGATTTATTACTTCCACAATAATCGTTTTTTTAATTAGGAATTTGGAAGGGATGAACTGATTTATTTAATAGAAAATATTCTTGGTAGTCACACATAATGAAGGGTTGTGATTTAATATGGTATTGTTCTTTCAATTTAAAATAAAAGTTTTAAAAGTTTTAGTCAATACTTGATAGGGGCATTTATCAAAATTAATAAGTTGGCTTATATTAGCTACTTTTACCATGTTTATTAGGATTTTCATTTTTTACCTTTTAAAATTAATGGTTTACTATAGTTATTTTACATTGTCCAAGATAAACTATAATTAAGTATGGTTATGTTATATTTTTCTGTTGCTTATGTGTAATTGTTCTCTATTTTGTATATTTTCCAAGGGTTACAATTTATATTGATGTTCCTAAAAAACATGATGTATTGTGATATTCATCTAAGTCAATTTATGTGGAATTCTAATGTACCTTTTTTCTATCTCTGTTTATGTTCATCAAAATTCAACACATATATTTCATTAAGATATTCCTTAAAGATTGTGATGATTTTGAAGAGTTATAAATTTTAAATAAATAATAATTAAATTTTTTTAGTCATAATATATAATTAATACTTCTTTATATAGAGATTTAAATATTTTATTATTAATTTCTTAGTTATTTTTAAATAAATTGAAATGTTTTGTTTTCATCATTTATAAGGTTATATATATATATATATATATATATATATATATATATATTATTTTTAATTTCATAGATAAAGATTTTCAAAATTATAAAATAAATAATATTGTATTTTTTTAAATAAAAATAAAAATAAATAAAATGATTATTCTATTGTGATGAATGATTCTAAACAACCATATTTATACATAAATATTACCATAACCATTTATGGTAAATAAAATAAAAATCAACAAGAGTAAATACTTATATTTTAAAAATACTACAATATTGGATAACTACAATAAACATTTATTAATTAGAAAATTAAACAATTATAATTATTTATAATAAATGGTTAAGAAAGAATAATAACTATTTATAATAAATGTTTTAAAGATGAATGTTTTATAAAGAAGTATGCAATAACCACAAAATCTTTATACATAACCACAAAATCTTTATACATATTTGTCAATTAAGTTCTCTATTGCATCAACCTAATAATTAATGCATCAACATAAAAATTAAATTATAATTTAAACCATTAAAATTAAATTATAATTTAAATCATTAGCTATTATGTCTTTCATCATTTTCATTTTTTTTGGTCTTCTCATCATTTTACAATGAATCACGATAAAGATGAATTGATAAAAACAATATATAAATATAAATAAAGAGAGAATAAGCTTGCCAAGGTACGAACAAGCTTGCCCAGGTACGGATGACAAAGATATTGTAGATGCTCATGTCATGGCATGACATGACATGACATGAGACCTTCAGTGCATGTAGATGCCCGTTGTATCTGTAAAATGCCTTTGACACAAATTGGCTCCATCAATTCCCTTGGAACAAATCGGCTCCATCTCATATTTGAGACTAGCAAATCCCCCTTAACTACTCGGAGCAGATCAATGGAAATGATAAAAATTTAATATAGTTTAATAATAATATTTGATTTAATAATATTTTGAAATGAGTGAATCCATTAACTCTATTGAGAGCACATCAATGGAAATGATAAAAACAAATAATTTAAATCAAAATTTAATATAATTTAATAATAATATTTCATATAATAATATCTTGAAATTAGTAAATCCATTAACTATTGAGAGCAGATTAATGGAAATGATAAACACAAATAGTTTAATATAGATCAATTTCAATAGTTTAATACAATTTAATAATAGTGTTTGATTTAATAATATTTCAATATGCATCAACTAGAGTAATAAATACAATACCGTGAGAGTAAAATCAACTAGCTGTTGGCATTAAATAATATCTCAAGTGTGGACCAATAATCAACTAGCTAAAATGTGAATGAAGAAATATCTCAAGTGTGGACCAATAATCAACTAGCTAAAATGTGAATGAAGAGAGATTATTTGCAAATCTATTATCACTGTAAACTTAAAAAGACAAACACAAGGCACAGGTTATTATATATTTCTCTCAATGCAATGCATATGAAGAAATATCAAACAATAATTGTCCCTATTGTAGTCACAATGGTAGATTCCCTAATGTGGTTGAAATACATAATGATGAATGCATGCATGGACTTATAGAAAAAGATACTGAGACCTTAATTTTCTTATCCTATAAATTGGAAGAACATAGTAATAGAGTCACTCCAAACCTCAGGGTCTCCATGGCGGAGCCCCACCAGCCATGATTCAGAAGGAGCCCTAGTGGGTTGTCTCAAGCATCGTTGGAATGCAACAAAGAATGCATAGAAAATAAAAACGACGGATCACTAATTTCAAATCCCAATAGCAGCTCATGAACTTGTTCTCTCAAGAAACCTCTTGCTGCGGAAATAAACAAGACTGAGACCACCTTCTACCAGTCTGGCCATTCCAACGGATGGAATCCCTCACAACCATTGTCACCGAGCTGAACATGGGCATGAGCCGGCCGACAGTTCACCTTCGAAGTGTTGGAAATAGTAATTACAAGTCGGTGAACTTTACGTCTCTGTCGATTTGTCAGTAAGTTAGTCAGTAATCAGTCTGCAAATAAAAATTCACAAGTTTACTCAAACTCAGTTTTGTCAATCGACAAGTAGAGGAGTTATTTAATGAAGCCGATCTTAATCTTTTTCAAGTCCAGTTAAGTAGATATAATTCAATCGAAATAATTGTTGTATTTATTATTGAGTCAGTTCTTAGTTCTACATGAAGTCTCTATTTCATCTTTATAAGTCCAAGTCTTTAGTTAGTCATTACAACAGAAAAACAGAGTGTGTTAACTGATAGGAAGAGCAATAGAAACTGAAGGTAGTCAAAGAAGTCTGAGAGCACAAGCTCTATGAGTGTTTTTGTAAGCTGCGGGAATAGTCCATAAGTTGTTGGAGCAGAAGCTCGTTAAGTCATTGTATTATGTATTAGCGCGCAACGCCGAAGTTACTAATATCAAGTATTTTGTGTGTTGACAAGTTATGTTGTATTTATGAGTTTATATGTTAAGTATAGAACTGTGTTGTTTATGTGAGAAGAAATCATTTCATTAAGTGTTTTATCACAACGCGTAGTATATCAAGTAGTTTTTCCACTTCGCAGTAAGTCCCGAGAGTTCAACGACAAAGTTTGTGGCGCGTAGTATTTTGTAACTATGTTGCGCAGAGTAAGTCTACGTGTTGTATATCCAATATCTGGAATCAAAGAAAATTGATCAGAGAAGGGTTTATAAGAACAAGTTTCAAGAGCAACAACTCTGTTGTAAAGTGAAATATGGCTTTTACTTCAAATCTCCAACCTCCCACTTTTACAGGCAAGAATTATGAGTTATGGTCCTTGACCATGAACGTGTTATTTCGGGGTCAAGATGTATGGGAGATAGTCAAGCATGGCTATGTGGAACCAGTAGATCATGGAGCACACAATGCCCTCACACAAGCTGAGAAGGATGTTTTGAAAGATCAAAGGAAAAAGGATGGAAAGATGATGTTTTACATACATCAAGCCATGCATGAGAGCATGCTCCCAAGAGTTGCATCAACAAAGAAATAAAAAGAGGAATGGGACATATTATAAACTTATTATCAAGGTATGGGCAAATTCAAGACTTCAAAACTACAAATTCTTAGAAGATATTTTGAAACTATGTCAATGAAAGATACAGATTAAGTAGATTCATTTTACACCCATATTATTGGCCTGATAAATTAGATTAAGTCTCATGGTGAAACCATAGAAGACATAAAAATTGTTGAGAAGGTACATGTAGAAGTCATCCTCCTAAATTTGATATCCTTGTTGTGACTCTAGAAGAAAGCAAAGACATGAGTCAGTTTAGTCTAGATGAACTGCAAGATTCCCTCATTAATCATGAAGACTTATTAAATAGGTCAAATATGTCATTAGAGAATGCATTTTCCACACAATCATCTATAAGTCGTGGAAGAGGAAGGGGGAGAGATAAATCAAGAGGCAGAGGAAGAATTTCTTTCAGAGGTGGACGCAATAGCAGTCCTAGAAACACTGGTGGAAGAGGTCAAGACCCAAATACCAGTCATCCAAGTAGCAAAGAACTGACAAATCAAATATTCAATGCCATTACTGTAAAAAGTATGGACATTATGCATATGAGTGTAGGAAGAGATAGTATAATGAGAACAAGCAAGGTCAAAATAAGTCATACAATGCAAATAGTTCCTCCAGTCCCATGGTTATGGCGCGCGTTGAGGCAATTCTCGTAGTTTCCCTAGTTGAATGCAATGTTGCTCAAGAAAGTCCATGTGACACATGGTATCTAGATTCAGGCTATAGTAATCACATGATAAGAAACATAGAATTGTTTTCTAGTTTGGATAAGTTAGTCCAAACTAAAGTTACACTTGGAATAGATATCCAAGTCACTGTCTTAGGCAAAGGAAATATTAACATTTTAACTAAACAAGGAGAACAAAATGTTATGCCTGATGTATATTATGTTTCCGGTCTGAAGCATAATTTGATGAGCACATGATAGTTGTTACAGAAAGGATACATAATCTACATGGAAGATAATCACTATGTGATTATGGACAGGTATTCGAGCAATCAACTTATTGCAAGAATTCAAATGACAAGTAACATAATGTTCCCATTGACATTGAAGCCAACCAAGAAGAAAAATAGATCGCTAGTTGTTGGTAAAGTAAAAGATGTGCAGCCTGACACTGCATTCAAAGTAGAAAGATAAGTAGTAAGTGAGCGTAGTTCCTAAAATAGTGTGCGTAGTATCAAGAAAGGCGAAAGTGACGTAGAAATGTATGCAACATTCCAATCTGAAGATTCCTAGCTATGAAATTTCATATTTGGACATTTGAACTTTGGAGGCCTGAAGATGCTACACACAGAGGATATGGTAAAGGGTTTTCTATTGATTGAAAAACCAGAAAGAATATGTGAAGGCTATATTTTTGGAAAGCGACATAGAGAATCATTTCCAGTTGACAAGTCTTATAGAGAAAAAGCTCCATTGGAAATAATACATTTAGACATTTTTGGACCAATGCAAACTCCATCTATAGGAGGCAGTACATATTTTCTGACATTTATTGATTATTTCTCAAGAAAGACACGAATTTATTTTCTAAAACATAAATCCAATGCATTGGGTTGTTTTCAGCAGTTTAAATCACTTGTGGAGAAGTAGAGTGGTTATTACATCAAGTGTCTAAGAACTAATAGAGGAGGTGAATGCATTTCAAGAGAATTTCAGAACTTTTGTAAATTTCATGGCATATACAAACAATTTACCGCGTAGTATACACCACAATAGAATGGTGTCGCAGAAAGAAAGAACATAACCATCATGGAGATGGCGCGCAGTATGTTGGAAGCCAATCATTTATCAAATTAGTTTTGGGTTGAGGTTGTAGAAACTGTATTATACATCATGAACATATGTCTGATAAAGAGTGTTAAAAACATAGTTTCTCAACAAGCTTGGACAAGTATGAAGCATAATGTGGTGCACTTAAGAGTTTTTGGTTGTGTCAGATACGCACATGTTCCATATGAGATGAGAAAGAAGATAGACAACAAAGGACATAAATGTATATTTGTTGGGTATTCTGAATATACAAAAGGATACAATCTGTATGACCCTGTCGCAAGGAAAGTCATAATCAGTCGCGATGTTTAGTTCGTGGAGAATGAAGCATGGGATAGAAGCATAGAAAAGGAAGTCAAAATAATTGAACATTATGACACAGAGGAAGAAGAGGTGGTTCGAACACCATGTACAAGTCAGTGCGCAGTTCCTTCTACAACTGCGACACAAATCCCAACACAAACTACTCTAGTAAGATCAACATGTGCGCAGTCCACACTGAGAGCGCATCAAACTCAAAAAATCAGTCCAAGTAGTTCTACATATCCAGTTACAACATTAGCAATTTTGTTACCAAGGAACACAAGAAGTCTGTGTGACATCTATAATGAGGAAACAACAAATTCATTTTCATTTTTTTCTCTGTTTTCACAAATAGATAATCCATTAACTTTTGAATAAGATGTCAAAGATGATGTATGGGCACAAGCCATGGATGAAGAAATTAAAAGCATAGAGAACAATCAGACATGTAAGTTAGTAGATATACCTAAAGAAAACAATGTGATAAGTTTCAAATTGATTTATAAAACCAAGCAAGATGTAGAAGGAAATGTGCAGAAGCACAAGGAAAGATTAGTTGCAAGAGGTTTTACACAACAACTTGGAATTGATTTCAATGAAACATTTGCACCAGTTACGTGCATGGACACAATCAGGACCGTGTTATCCATTGTCTCACAAAACAAATGCTCAGTTTATCAAATGGATGTAAATTCAACATTTTTTAATGGAGATTTAGAAGAATAAGTATATTTTGGAAAACCACAATGGTATGGGGTTACAAGACAAGAAGACAAAATGTATAGGTTGAAGAAAGCAGTGTATGCGTTAAAGCAAGCTCATAGATCCTGGTACAGTCACATAGATTCCTATCTCATTTAGAATGGATTTCAAATAATTGAATGTGAGACAACTATGTACATCAAAGCAAACCAACAAGGTTATGTTAATTGTTTCCTTATATGTAGATGATCTGATTTTTACAAGTGATTTAGGCATAGAAGAATTTAAGTCAGTCATGAAGGATGAATTTGAAATGACTAATTTAGGGCTTATGAGATATTTTTTGGGAATAGAAGTGCACCAGTCACAAATTGTTATATTTATCTCACATTCTAAGTATGTGTGTGAAATTATGAAAATATTCAATATGATAAATTCCAAAGTAGCACTAATACCTGTCATAACAATATTGAAGTTAAGTAAGGAAGATAAAGGGTCTAAGGTGGATCCCACACTGTTTAAAATCCTAGTAGGAAGTGTTATGTATCTCACAATGATAAGACCTTATATTATGTATGGAGTGAGCCTAATTTCAAGGTTCATGGAAACTCTAAAAGAATCACATTGGAAGACAGAAAAGAGAATCCTGAGATGTGTGAATGGAACAAAATATTTTGGCATTAAGTACACCATTTCAGAAGATTTCAGACTCATTGGATACACTGACAGTGATTGTGTAGGAAACATAGATGGAAGAATAAGTACCTCTTGTTACAAATTTCATTTTGAGGAAACATAGATGGAAGAATAAGTACCTCTTGTTACAAATTTCATTTTGGAATAGGAATGGTATCATGGGAATCAAGGAAACAACCCATAGTGACTCTTTCTTCAACAGAAGTAGAGTATGTCACAGCTACAAGTGCAGCTTGTCAATCAGTATGGATGAGAAAAATGTTAAAAGATTTGTTCCAGGAACAACAAGAACCAACTACAATATTATGTGACAACAATTCCACCATCATGTTATCAAAGAATCATGTGTTTCACAAGAAAACCAAGCACAATGATACAATGTATCATTTTATTAGAAAATTGGTGAATAACAAAGAGATCTTTTTAGAGTTTTATAGGTCAAAAGAACAAGTGGTAGACATTTTCACAAAGGATTTAGCAAGAGATACGTTTCAGCATGTGCATAGTAGTCTCAGTGTCCGTGCAATAACGAATGAGTGACAGTAAAATGTAAAATCAATTTTTTGATGTAATTTTCTTTTGTCATCCAAACAACTTATAATTAAGAGCCTAATTTCAAGGTTCATGGAAACTCCAAAAGAATCACATTGGAAAGCAAGAAAAACAATTATGAGATATGTAAATGGAATGAAAAGTTTTGGCATTAGATATTTTACTTCAGAAGATTTCAGACTTATTGGATACACTGACAATGATTTTGGAGGCAACATAGATGACAGTAAAAGTACCTATGGGTACACATTTCATTTTGGAACATGAACAGTATCATGGGCATCAAGGAAGCAACCCATAGTGACTCTTTCTTCAACAGAAGATGAGTACGTCACAACTACAAGCGCAACTTGTCAAGCATTTTGGATGAGAAGGATGTTAAAATATTTGTTGCAGGAACAACATGAACCAACTACAATATTTTGTGACAACAATTCATCCATCATGTTATCAAAGAATCATGTGGTTCACAAGAAAACCAAGCACATTGATACAAGGTATCATTTTATTAGAGAATTAGTGAATAACAAATAAATCTGTTTAGAATTTTGCAGGTCAAAAGAACAAATCGCGGACATATTTACAAAATATTTAGCAAGATATCCATTTCAACATCTGCGCAGTAGTCTGGGAGTTTACGCAACTACAAATGATTGATAGTTCAAGAAAATTCAAACTTTTGATGTAAATTTTTTTTGTCATGTAAATCCCACCTACTTATTATTAAGGGGGAGTGTTGGAAATAGTAATTACAAGTCGATGAGCTTTATGTCTCTGCCTGTTTGTGAGCCAGTCATTCAGTAGTCAGTATGCAAATAAAAATTCGCAAGTTTACTCAAACTCAATTTTGTTAGTCGACAAACAGAGGAGTTATTTAATGAAGCCAATCTTAATCTTTCTCGAGTCCATTTAAGTAGATAAAAGTCAATCGAATTTATTGTTGTATTTATTGTTGAGTCAGTTCTTACTTCTACAGAAAGTCTCAGTTTCATCTTTATAATTCAAAGTCTTTAGTTAGTCGTTAAAGTAGAAAAACTGAGTGTGTTAGCTAATAGGAAGAGCTGTAACAATGAAAGGTAGTCAAAGAAGTATGAGAGCACAATCTCTGTGAGTGTTTTTGTAAGTTGCAGAAATAGTTTAGAAGTCATTGGAGTAGAAGCTCATTAAGTCATTGTATTATGTATTAGCACGCAACGCTGAAGTTATTAATATCAAGTATTTTGTGTGTTGACAGGTTTTTCTGTATTTATGATTTTATATGATAAGTATAACATTATGTTGTTTCTGTGAGAAGAAATCATTTCATTAAGTGTTTTATCACAGTGCGCAGTATATCGAGTAGTTTTCCCACTATGCAGTAAGTCTTGAGAGTTCAACGATGAATTTTGTGGTGCTTAGTATTTTGTAAGTGTGTTGCACAGAGTAAGTCTGCACGATGTAGATCCAAGACGAAGTAGGTTTTTACAACCACAACCAGGCATCCAAATATTTAATAAAGTATTTCCATTAAATAGAGATTGGAGAAACATAAATAAGCAGGCAAAGCATAAAGATTTCAATCTACCATGAACGATCTTCCAACGCATGTAGAGGGAATGCAATGCAGGACAACAAGGAAGTGCAACAATAGAATGGGAAATTACTAAATGTAAAACTTGCTAATTACGCCGAAAGGTGTATACCTATTGAAGACTTCCAAGGTAATCATTCTTTTAATTATGAATTCAGAATGGATGAACATGATTTATTTAATAGAGAATATTCTTCGTCATCACAGGGCTGTGATTTAATATGGTAATGTCCTTTCAACTAAAAATATAGGCTTTAGTCATTAGTAAGTATAATTATCAAGTTTTACATTTAGTAATTTCCCATTCTATTGTTGCACTTCCTTGTTGTCCTGCACTGTGTGCTCTCTGCATGCGCTGGAAGATCGTTCATGGTAGATTGAATGTTTCCAATTTTCACGCTTTGCCTGCCTGTTTCCGTTTCCCCATTCTCTATTTAATGGAAGCACTTTATTAAATTTCTAGATGCTTGGTTGTGGCTGTAAAAACCTGCTTCGAAGGTGAACTGTTGGCCCGCTCATGCGCACGTTCAACCTGTTGACAATGACTTCTAGGGATTCCATCCGTTGGAATGGTCAGACCGATAGAAGGTGGTATCAGTCGTGTTTATTTCCACAATGAGAGGTTTCTTGAGAGAGCAATTTCGTGAGTTGGTATTGGGATTTGAAATTAGTGATTAGAAGGTGGTATCAGTCGTGTTTATTTCCACAATGAGAGGTTTCTTGAGAGAGCAATTTCGTGAGTTGGTATTGGGATTTGAAATTAGTGATTTGCCATTTTTCTTGTCTATGCATTCTTTGTTGCATTCCGATGGTGTTTGGGACGACCCACTAGGGCTCCTTCTGAATCATGGCTGGTGGGGCTCTACCATGGAGAGCTTGAGGTTTGTAGTGACTCTATCACTATGTTCTTCCAATTTATAGGATAAGAAAGTTAAGGTTAAATGAATCTCACTATATTTTTCTTTAAGTCCATGCATGCATTCATCATTTTGTATTTCAACTTCTGCATTGGGGAATCTACCATTGTGGCTATAGCGGGGACAATTACTGTTCGAGATTTATTCATATCTGCGTTGCACTGAGAGAAATAGATAATAACTTGCGCCTTGTTTTTTTCTTTTTAGGCTTACAATTGTAATAAATTTTCAAATAATTTCTCTTCATTCACATTTTAGCCAGTTGATTATTGGTCCACACTTGTGAGATGCTTTGATGCCAACATGTGGTTGATTTTACTCTCACGGTGTTGTATTTGTTTCTCTGATTGATGCATCATGTTTATTCAAATATTATTAAATCAAATATTATTATTACATTATATTAAACTATGGATGTTGATCTATATTAAACTAGCAACAACCACTTTATAAGTGATTGATATACTTCGATAGACACCATTTTCCACCTTTCCAAATTAATGGCATAGATCGGCTTATATGAACCACTTTTATAAAGTGGTTGTTGTTTGTTGACGACCGACATTCATGGTGGAGGAATAATAGCCCATTAATGAATTGATATATAATTAATGTATTAATGTATAAATTAAATTAATATTGTTAAAAATATTAATATATTGATTAATTCAAAGTTAATTAATATATTAATTAATTAATGTATTAATTAATTAATACATTAATATAATGTCTAAATTAAAATATGAATACATTAATATATATTGTAATGTACTAATATAACCTATTAGTTAGTAATGTATTAATTAATTAATGTTACTAATAGAATACATTAATAAAGAAATACATTAAAAGGTATTAAAGTATTCAAAAATACATTAAAGTATTAATAAAATAATAAAGTATTTGTACAATAATAAAGTAATACATTAATAAGGTAACGATACATTAATAAAGTAATGATACATCAATAATGTAATAATACATTCGACAAATTAATACATTATAATAATGTATTAATTTATTATTATAATGCTTAAATATATTATAATTAATATATTTATACATTATTAATTAATATATTGTCATTTTCCACCTTTCTAAATTAATGGTGTCGATCATATATCAACTACTTTTAATTGACAACACACGTGGGTGGAGGGATTAATAGACCATAGTTGATTGACTATACTTGATTAATACATAAATAATGTACTATACATTAATACAATTATTAATGTATTAATACAATAATACAACTTGTTAGCACTGAAAGTCACACTTTGATTGCTAAAGTGTAAGCTCAACACCCATCAGTAGGTTAAAGATATGTTTTATGATACGGTAGAAAATGGATGAAAACTCAGGAAAATAGTGTAAATCACACATTACCTCACACAATTTGCACCAACAAATAAGCCTCTGAATAACTTTAATCAGGGTTTTAGAAAAAAAAAATGAGTAGGTTGAAGACTTAATAATAAGAAAGTGAAATGCTTATCATCTACATCAAGCAGTATGACAAACATATAAAGAAGAACTCTCTGAAACAAGAAATACTTATAATCAAAGATATGAATTCTGATATCTCTGTAAACATCATTACAATAGATCCTCTATTGCAACAAGCTATAAATGTATCAAATGGATCTTTCACTGAACTATAATAAGAATTAGAAGACAACAAAGTGGTAGGAAAAATAATTGATTTTCATTATTGAGATAATATTAAGTCTGATACATAAAATAGAAGGTATTTTTGTAATACACATAGTATCAAAAGTGAGTCCTCTCTTACACCATTCAAACCCTCTATCAGGCTTAAAATAATGTTTTTATAACATAGAATGTGAGTGGCAACACTATAATTTGAATAACAACCTTATCATAAGATCCATGTTCCCTCGAAGTGACGTGGCAATAGGTGGATAACAAAAACCAACAAAATGCTAAAATTTAGGCTAATGTTGGCAACGTCTTCAACATCTTCTTTATGGATGATGAAGTGTCCCTTTGAGCGCTTCTTCCTTTCACACATGGCCTCCCAGCGCATAACTGACTATCAAAAAAATGGCTTGCATCGATCTATGACACCTGGAAACTATTTCTTCCTTCAAAACTCCAAAACCTAAGTTCACAGTGCCAGTTCACAATGTCTGTCTGTATAAGCCAGTTCGCAACGCCGGGCATTGTGAATTCCTGTAGCAACTTATTTCGTTTGATAATGCCTTGAAGTGTTCCAAAACTCTCTCCAGTGCCACAAATTGTTATAATAATTTATGATCATTATATATGACTTAGAATATAATAGCCCAATATCTACACATGGTTTATCAAGCATGAACATCCTCAAAATTGCAAAATACAAAAAACATGAAACTTGTCAAAAGATGATATGAGTTAAGGGGTTCAACTTCTTCATTTTCTAACTCTAGAGATCCTCCTGGTAGAAAATTTAGCCAACATATCTATATTTCTCTTAGCTAGCTCTTCTTTGAAAGGTTGCAGTTCTATATTTAGTTTTTTGATTTGTGCTTGGTGAGCTTTGTTCTGTATCTAGAGGTTTTTTGTGCTTCCTGTGGAGGGGAAAAAACCTTTTGGCTATAAATATGGCTTTGTCAATAGTTTCATGGTACATGTCCATGAGTCCATTAAGATTCCTTTTTGAAACCAACTCCTCTTTCTTCAGTTCATCAACTTCATCCCTTGCCTCTTTAATTTGTCTTTTGAGCCTCTTGAAAGTGGGATTGCTTTCCTCTTGAGGTGTGTTGATATCAACAATTTCAATCCAGGTTGCTCAAAAACTTCGGATTTACCCTTTTTCTGGGCTATCTCTACTGCATCATTTTTCTCAAGAACATTTTGCTTGGCCACCTCCCTGGTGAAAGACCATCTAGGCTTAGCTCTGTTTGGAGTAGTAGGTGAAGGAAAAATATTTTTTCTTCCTCTCAGGCCTATGAATTTACTTGGAGGAACCTTCATTGGAATGGGATCTGGTATGGGTGAAACTTCCCTCTGTGAAGACTGTGAAGGTCCTCCTTCTTCATCTCCCTTTTTGGATCTATCAAATTTAGTAGTCATAGTACTCTTTCTATTCTTTCTCACCTCTGAATACATAGTCTTCTCATCAAGAACAAGGCTTTGAAGTTTGGACTTTGGAGTGGGGGAAACATTCATCTAAAATTTTGAAAAAGTGATGAATGTTTCCCAATATGTGTTCTTTTTCTCAATTCTTCCATCACTATCATTTTGATAAGACCTGAGTGGAAGACACTAGCGTCCACTTGCTTGGATTTGGCCTGAAATATGTCAGCCATCTTGCCAATACTTCTGAACAAATAAAAAGGGAGGTTTATAACTT
>CBVK0101511787.1:0-10314 GCA_900067695.1 Picea abies
TCTTTATTTTTGTAACCATTAAATATCTAGGAGTAAGGAAAGTTCCAACCATATAGGGTTGAGAACCTTTGTATAAATATAATTTCAAAATACTTATAGAAGGATTTTTTTGGCCGATTGTAGTAGAGAAATTTCTCCTTTACCAGAATTAATACAAATGCAAATCGGAGACTCCATATTCCGTCAAACCTGAGTTATGTGTCCTTATGTTTCTTCATATTCAACATCATTTCTTATATATCTTTGATGAATTCTTAACTACAACTTGGTACAAAATCTACTGTGGTTATTTTTCATTCAGTCATCTAATTGTTTTACATATTTTCCTCTGTGTTTTCTTTCATCAAACACAAGACCTATGAACTATTTAGATCACCATATTTTATGTTTCATTAAAGGTTACTCGTCTAATTTATTATTCTATTACAAAGTGAGATTCTTCCATGATTGATGCCTCACATTATTTGAACAACTTTATGTTTTCTTTCATCATATTCATTACTTTCAATTTAACTCAGATATGGGAAATAGCCTCTGAAGTTGTTATATTATTAATTTAAATATAGGAACTTTTCTCGTATAATCTAAAATAAAAACAATAGATCTTTAAGGATTCTTTTCCTCCATGACTGTACTTGTTGCAAGAAAAACCAACCTTGAACCCAGGCTCATAGATCAGACTATCATTTCTTTGGCGTTGTTTAATACTATCTTAGAAACTGCCACCACCCGGATTGAACTTGAACGTTCATGGGCAGACATTGAACAAGACATAAGCATCCAGGAACAATTGGAAGCTAGACAAAGAAAACTCAGAAATCATCCATAGCTTCTTTCGTAAAGAACTGTTTTTTCTTTTTATATATTTTAAACCCTCTTTACTTTTTCGGATGCCTAGACTTTATACTTTAAATCCATAAGTATAAACTATGGAACAACATCTTTTTGGTGTCGTTGCTAGGGAACAATGAAACGAAGTTATTTTTCCCTGGGAAGAATGACATTGATAATTTCTTTCTTTGATAGTGAACAAAGATTGAATACTTTATAAGGCTATTTTCCACCTTTCACTTGGCAACTCCATGAATCATAAGTTGGCTTTTAATCGAAAGAACTTCAGAAAAAATCCAGACAACAAGCAGACTTTGCCTGTATCCGACCCAGAAAAAATTTTGAAATCAAGAAGACACCTTAAATAGACTGCTTCATCGACGAGTAAGATTTATCAACCTAAATTTACATAGTTGAATACTAAGGATCTACTTGAAAAGTCGAATGCCCCACTCCTTTGTGGAAAATCATCCATCGATAGAATTGAAATCCTAGAGCCTGGGTTGGTCTTACCCAAATTTAAAGCCGAGACTTTTCCAATTGTTTCTTTTACCAATAAAGGTAAAAGATCTATCTCACTTCCCACCTCAATCGACGTTTCTTCACTTCCCAAAGTTCACTTTCCAATCTCTCATAACTCTGAAGAATATATTGTTTACCTTGACTCGACTCCTATTGGTTCTCCTGTATATACTCCCTGTGAGTCCGAAGAAACCAGTCCCCACTTTCCAAGTGCCTCTGTTTCAAGTTTCTTGTCCTTTGAAGATCAGTTTCCTGAAGCCATCTCACCCTATCCAAGCACAACCAAAGGGTTACCACACCCCTTTAAAAACCCCCCTTATAATCTTGAATTTTCATCTCCTAAGTTTTCAATGGTTGCGGCCGAAGCACATGGTGCCGAAGGTGCAGGAGGAAGAGGAGCCGGTCACATACCACCTCCCCCTCCTAGGATTTTTGCTAAGGTAGCCGCTAGATACGCCCCTCTAGTACTCCTAGTTCCCCTCCATGACCTACCTAAAAATTATATGAAAAATCTGTCGAAATTCACTAGGGAGGGAGACTTGACTGCTGTCGAACACATCAATTTCTTTGATCAATTTGATGACATCCTTGGTCTTGAACATGAGGATGTTTATTCAAGACTCTTAGTTCAAAACTTTGAAGGATAGGTGAGAACCTGGTTCCGAGGTCTAGCAGTAGGATCGATAGGATCACACGATGAGTTGGAAAATGATTTTATCAGATAATGGGGAGAAACGAAAGATCATTTATACTATCTAACCGAGTTTGGGGCTCTGAGAAAGAAAAATTCAGAATTAGTTCTCGAGTTTACCCAAAGGTTTAATAAATTGTATAATAAAATTCCAGTTGAGGTTAAACCTTCTCAACCTGCAGCGAAAGTAACTTTTCCTGGGGCTTTCGATCCTGATTTCGCTTTGTTGTTGAGGGAAAGGAGATCTGTAGATCTCACTAAAATGCAGGATGATGATTTAGAAATTGAGTCAAACATGATGGCATCAGGAAAGTTAAAAACAAAATTTGAAACGGGAAATAAGGAAACCAGACGGTACAAAGACCAAGTGGGACCCTCTAGATTTGGGAGGTCTTCGGAAGACAAGATGGACGACATGGCGAGAATCATTAAAGAATTGTCGAATAAGATCTCAAGAATGGAATTAGACCAATCAAAGAATGATCATTTCCCTAGAAAGGATTTCAGAAGGAATCCTAACCCTGAAACACAACAAAGACAAATGAAGAATGAGGACCAAAAGATTCAAACCCCCTTCAAAAATGAAAATTTTATAGGAGGAGAAGACATGCAAGATTTGGGGAGTTAGAAGAAGACATAAATAATATTGGCGATGACTGCCAACAACCTTATTTGACAAGACAAGATTATGAAAAATCCTTTACAAAATACATATATGAAAATAACAAGAACAATGATATTACAGAAGATTCAACTTATCAAGGAATTGCTGATGATATAATGGCCGAACTCCACTAGAAATACAATCTAAGGCCTAGAAACATGAATATCATAACCACCCCAGTAAATAAAATCCTGCCAAGGGGGGAACCAGACGAGGCAGCTTCAAAAGCTGTTGAAAAGACGATTGTTAAAATCAAGACTACTGACACACAGTCTACCGAGACAAAGTCAGCAGAAACACCAGCCAACAACACAAGGAAAGCAGAGGTTCCTGTGACTGAACCAAAAACCTGACAAAAAAACAAAACTGAAAAAAAAGGAATAGAAGCTCAAACCATATAATTTGATAAGACTACATGAAGTTTCAGTCTAGAAAACAAAATTAATAAAATCAAAATCCCTATTCCTTTGGTCGAACTAGCAAAAAACCCTGCATACAGGAAACAAATTGCTAAATTGATAAAATTTTCAGATACTGAAAGTCAGGCTAATGTTATAAACTTGGAAGAGGATAAACCGAATATAATCTTTGGTCCACACTTTGAAGTTTCCAAAGATACCGTCTCTCCTTTTTATATTACCTTAACGGTGCACGATAGTCTGCTTCACAACTGCATGTTAGATTCGGGAGCCTCTCACAATGTGATGCCCAAAGGTATTATGGATATATTGGGCGTCGAAATCACTCGACCATATAGAGACTTATATTCGTTCGATTCGAGAAAAGTAAAATGTGTGGGTATGATAAAATATCTAGTCGTTAATCTTGCTCAGGTTCCTGTGAAAAGCGTTCTAATGGATGTAGTTGTCGCTGACATACCCCCAAAGTATGGCATGTTGTTATCATGGATGTAGTTGTCGCTGACATACCCCCAAAGTATGGCATGTTGTTATCTAGGTCTTGGGGTGCTAAGCTTGGAGGATCCCATCAATTGGATATGACGTACACCACAATCCCAATCTTCGGAGGATAGTTCACATGCTTATATAGAGAGACGAGGTTGGCGTTTACGGTAGGTGATCCATTGAAACCAGAGAACTACCCTGTTTATATTGCTGATGAAGATTTAGGGAATTGTATTCTATCTATTGATGATGATATTGATGTATGTATAGAATAAAGTTGTATAGAAAAAGAAAAAGAAAAGAAGAAAAAATAAATAAAGATGTATATAGTTCCGGAGTTTGGAAAATATATTTTGATGGTGCTTCATCTTGTGAAGGAGCATGCGTTGGAGTGTTGTTTGGGGCACCCAATGACGATTTCATTATACCTTTTTCTTATAGATTACACTATGACATAGATTATACTAGCAATGTATGTGAATATGAGGCTCTAGTTCTAGGATTAAAAGTTGTCAGAAAATTAAAAATTAAGAACTTAGAAGTCTACAGTGATGCTGAGCTGATCATAAAACAAGTTAATCATCAGTACCAGGCTAAGCACCCAAGGTTGATATCTTATAGAAACTGTGCCTGGGATCTAATTGAGAACTTTTTCTCATCGGTTAATGTCCATTTCATTCCTAGGACTGAAAATCAACAGGCTAATTCACTAGCTAAGGAGGCCTCAACCTTTGCGCCTCCAACAGTTTTTAAACTTAAATACCATATAGAGATGAAGCACAGACCTTCCATACCGAATAACATACAACATTGGTAGGTTTTCGAGGATGATGACATGACCTACCTAAAAATTATATGAAAAATCTGTCGAAATTCACTAGGGATGGAGACTTGACTGTTGTCGAACACATCAATTTATTTTATCAATTTGCTGACATCCTTGGTATTTAACATGAGAACGTTTATTCAATACTCTTAGTTCAAAACTTTGAAGGACAGGTTAGAACCTGGTTCTGAGGTCTAGTAGCAGGATCGATAGGATCATACGATGAGTTGGAAAATTCTTTTATTAGACAATGGGAAGAAAGGAAAGATCATCTATACTATCTAACCAAGTTTGGGGCTCTGAGAAAGAAAAATTCAGAATCATTTCTCAATTTTACCCAAAGGTTTAATAAATTATTCAATAAAATTCCAACTAAGGTTAAACCTTCTCAACCTGCAGCAAAAGTAACTTTTGTTGGGGCTTTCGATCCTGATTTCACTCTGTTGTTGAGGGAAAGGAGATCTGTAGATCTCACTAAAATGCAGGATGATGCTTTAGAAATTGAGTCAAACATTATGGCATTAGGAAATTTAAAAACAAAATTTGAAACGGGAAACAAGGAAACCAAACAATATAGAGACCAAGCGGGACCCTCCGTATCTAGGAGGTGTTCGGAAGACAAGATGGATGACATAGAGAGAATCATAAAATAATTTTCGAATAATTTCTCAAGGATGGAATAGGACCAATCAAAGAATGATCATTTCCCTAGAAAGGATTTCAGAATGTATCCTAACCCTCAAATACAACAAAGACAAATTAAGAATGAGGACCAAAAGATTCAAGCCCCCTTCAAAAATGAAAATTGTATAGGAGGAGAAGACATGCAAGATTTTGAGGAGTTAGAAGAAGACATAAATAAACTTGGCGATGATTGTCAACAACCTTATTTGACAAGACAAGATTATGAAAAATCCTTAAATATAGAATACAGATTTGAAAAAAACAAGAATAACGATATTACAAAAGATTCAACTTATCAAGGAATTATCGATGATATAATGGTCAAACTCCACCAGAAGTACAATCTAAGGCCTAAAAACAGGAATATCATAACCACACGAGTAAAGAAAATCCTGCCAAGGGGGGAAATAGACGAGGCAGCTTCAAAAGCTACTGAAAATCATATTGTTAAAATCAAGACTGTTGACACACATTCTACCAAGAAAAAGCCAGCAAAAACACCAACCAACAACACAAGGAAAGTGGAGGTTCCTGTGGTTGAAACAAAAGCCTCACAAAAAAACAAAACTGAAACAAAGAAATAAAAGCTCAAACCACAAAATTTGATAAGACTACAGGAAGTTTTAGTCTAGAAAATGAAATTAATAAAATCAAAATCCCTATTCCTTTGGCCGAACTAGAAAAACACCTTGCATACAAGAAACAAATTGATAAATTTTTTAGATAGTGAAAGTCAGGATGATGTTATAAACCTGGAAGACTATAAACCAAATATAATCTTTGGTCCACACTTTGAAGGTGCCAGAGATACCATCGCTCCTTTTTATATTACCTTAACTATGCACGATAGTCTGCTTCACAATTGTATGTTAGATTCAGGAGCCTCTCACAATGTGATGCCCAAAGGTATTATGGATATATTGGGGCTCGAAATCACTCGACCATACAGAGACTTATATTTGTTCGATTCGAGAAAAGTAAAATGTGTGGGTATGATAAAAGATCTAGTCATTAATCTTGCTCAGGTTCCTATGAAAAGCGTTCTGATGGATGTAGTTGTCACTGACATACCCCAAAAGTATGGCATGTTGTTATCCAGGTCTTCGGGTGCTAAGATTGGAGGATCCCTTCAATTGGATATGACATATGCCACAATCCCAATCTTTGGAGGACAGTTCACACACTTATATAGAGAGACGAGGTTGGCGTTTATGGTAAGTAATCCGTTGAAACCAGAGAACTACCTTGTTTATATTGTTGATTAGGATTTATGGAATTGTATTCTATCTATTGATGATGATATTGATGTATTTATAGAAGAAAGTTGTATACAGAAAGAAAAAGAAAAAGAAAATAAATAAATAAAGATGTATATAGTTCCATAGTTTGGAAAATGTATTTTGATGGTGCTTCATCTTATGAAGGAGTAGGAGATGGAGTGTTGTTTGTGGCATCCAATGACGAGTTCATTATACCTTTTTCTTATAGATTACAGTGGGACATAGATTATACTAACAATGTATGTGAATATGAGGCTCTAGTTCTAGGATTAGAAGATACCAGAAAATTAAAAATTAATAAATTAAAAGTCTACGAGGATGCTGAGTTGATCATAAAACAAGTTAATCGTCAGTACCGGGCTAAGCACCCAAGGTTGAGATCTTATAGGAACTATGCTTGGGATATAGTTGAGAACTTTTTCTCATCGTTTAATGTCCATTTTATTCCTGGGACTGAAAATCAATAGGCTGATTCACTGGCTAAAGTGACCTCAACCTTTGAGCCTCCAACAGTTTTAAAACTTAAATACCATATAGAGATGAGAGGCACATACCTTCCATATCGAATAACATACAAGATTGGTAGGTTTTCGAGGATGATGAACAGATCATGAAATGTTTATAAATGGTAGATGATTTTTCCGAAACACGTGTCAACCAAGAAAACCATAATGATCTCGCTTGGATCATGTAGGAAGGGGAAGATCCCCAAGAGTTTCAAGATAAGATTGCTAGTCATCGTATGCTTATTTTAAAAAATAATCAAATACCCAAAGGACCGATCCCCTTAGAGAGGTTATTTAATCATGATGATATGCCTGTGAAGTCCACTTTATAGCCTCAACCAGAAGAGGTTCAAGATTTTGATATAGTTACCAAAGAAAATCCTAGGTTGGTAAAATTATCTAAGTACCTGCCTCCTAAAATAAAAAGTAAGTATGATGAGTTTCTTAGACAATATAAAGATGTTTTTTCTTGGTCCTATGACGAATTGACAACTTATGACGCTAGTATAATGGAACAAAAAATTCCTCTAAAACAAGGTGTCAAACCTTTTAGGAAAAAACTCAAACAGATTAATCCTATATTACTGTCAGTGATAGAGAAAGAAGTGAAAAAACTTCTGGATGCCAAGATCATTGTCCCACTAAGATAATTTGAGTGGGTATCTAATTTAGTCCCAGTAAGAAAGAAAAATGGTGAAATCAGACTGTGTGTAGACTTTAGGAATATAAACAGATCATCACTCAAAGACAATTATCCATTGCCCAAAATGGATCACGTTTTAGAGAAAGTAGTAGGAGCTAATAGAATGTCTATGATTGATGTTTTTTCAGGCTACAATCAAATTGTAGTCCATCAAGATGATAAATAAAAAACTATGTTCACTACCCCTTGGGGTACCTTCATGTATGAAAAAATGCCCTTCGGTTTAATGAATGCAGGACCAACTTTCCAATGAGCTATGGACATTGCCTTCATCGATGAAAGAGATAAGTTTGTTGTTATTTACCTTGATGATCTAACTGTTTTTTTTAAATCTGATGCAGAACATCTAGTACACCTCAAGAAAACTTTCAAAAAATGTCGCAAATTTGGTTTGTCTCTGTACACCTCAAGAAAACTTTCAAAAAATGTCGCAAATTTGGTTTGTCTCTTAACCCCAAGAAATTATCAATGAAAGAAGGTAAACTCTTGGGCCACATAGTGTCTAGAGATGGAATTAAAATCGACCCAAAAAGGATTGAAGAATAGATACTATTAATATCCCCAGGAATAGGAAAGAAATTCAGTCCTTTTTAGGGAAAACAATTTTTTTGAGAAGATTCATTACAAATTTTGCTGAAATCGTAAAGTTGATTACATATATGCTTAAAAAATACAATGAGGTAAAGTGGAAAAATGAGGCTAAGGAATCATTCGAATGCATTAAGAAAGTTGTAGGTGAAGCACCGTTACTAGCAGGTCTGATTATGTGAAATAATTTTTTATTTTTCCATTTCCTTCTGAGCATACTATTGCAAGCGTATTGTTACAGAAAAATGAAGAGGGTTTTGAGAAGCCCATTGCATTTTTTAGTAAAAGTCTCAGAGATGCTGAGATAAAATATGAGATATTGGAAAAAAAATCTTATGCAATGGTGAAATCTCTCAAAGATTTTAGAACTTACCTATTGCATTCAAAGATCATCACTTATGTCCCTACCATTTATGTTAAGGATATATTGGTTCAACTTGACAATGATGGAAGGAGAGGCAGATGGTTAGCCAAAATTTAGGAGTTTGACCTAGAAGTTAAACCAACTAAACTAATCAAAGGTCAAGGTTTGTCTAAATTGTTGGCTGAATCAAATTTGAAATCACTCGGAATAAATCATCTGCAAGAGAATGAAGTATTATTAGAGATAGATGAACTCAATGTCACTATGCACACAACCAAAATTCTAGAAAAAATATCTTCTTCAATTCAGTACCACAACATTGTTTCGTATTTACTGACCCTCCAGTGTACCAGTGAACTAACACCATGTAAATATAGGACATTGAAATTACACACTGTAAAATATTGTATTATAGATGGTCAATTGTATTGGAAAGATCCCCTGGGTTTCTTGTTGAGTTGCTTCGTAGAATATGAAACAGAAAAGATTATAGATGAATTCCATGAAGGAGTGTGTGGAGGACACCATCCTTGGAGATAAATGACTTATAAAATCCTAAGAGTCAAGTATTATTGTCTAAAATTATTCACCGATGTAAATACTAAAGTACGAACTTGTAATCTTTGTCAGTTATTTATAGGAAAGCAGAAAGTCTCGACATCACCTTTAGTGCCATTTAAAACTGAAGCTCCATTTCAGCAATGGGGTCTTGGTTTTATTGTAGAAATTCATGCACACTTGAGTGCTCAACACAAATGGATTATGACCGCAACAGACTATTTCACTAAATGGGTGGAAGCTATTCCTATGCGAAACACAATTGGCACAATAGTGATCATCTTTATGGAGGTGAATATCCTATCAATATTTGGTTTTCCCCAAAAAATAATGACTGATAATGCTCAGGCCTTTAAGTCCATGGCCATGATAAGATTTTGAAAAAAATATAATAGTATGCTGGGACACTCCACGACCTATTATCCATAGGGAAATGGATTAGTTGAGTCATCTAACAAAATCTTGATCACTATAATTAAGAAAGTACTGAATGAAAATAAGAAAACATGTCATGTGCATTTAAAGTATGCTTTATGGGATAACAGGATAGGCACAAAAAGGTCAATCAGAATGTCTCCATTTCAGATGGTATATGGTACTAGCGTCATTTTACCAATAAATCTAGCGCTACTAGTAATGAAACTCTGGAAAGAATCAGAAGAAGAACCAAATGACATTACCAGAAGGATAAATCAGTTGATTGAAGTTCAGAAAAATAGGGTAGAAGTAGATGAAAAGCTACAGAAGTATCAATATAATATGAAAGCCTTATTTGACCGAAAAGCTAAAGATAGGGAATTTCTCCCTGGTGATTTGGTTCTAAAGTGGGAAGCCAAAAAAGAGGATGTTGGGAAACATGGTAAGTTTGATCAGATCTGGTGTGGACCATACAAAATTACATCCTTTGAGGGAAAGAATGCATTTCTATTAGAAAACCTCGACGGAAATATTCTTACTAGCCCTGTCAATGGGGGGTACCTTAAGCATTTTATGCAGTAATATGTTTCGAACTCTCATTGTACATACCAATTTGTTTTCATGTTTTGTTTATAGTTACCTTTCTTTCGATAATTATTTATTTTTTGCTGTAAATATAAAAGGTCGGTTTATATATATATATATATATATATATATACATATCTATGTATATATACATATCTATGTATATATACATAGATATGTATATATACAT
>CBVK0101511834.1:0-14218 GCA_900067695.1 Picea abies
TATCTCATACTACAAAATTCAACTTCTTCACAATCTGTTCAAAGGGAGAATAGAAGGATACTGCAACAACTACAAACTCGGCCCAAAAACCTTATATCCAACAAAAGAAGGTCGACAAGATTGAAAAAAAGTGTAAAGATTCCTTCTGCACACAGGAATCTCATGTAGCCAAAATGATTAAAAAGTTCCAACCCTTCCGGCCACATGTTCGTGACAACCTTCAACAAGCTAAGTAGCACAACTTCCCCAACAAGGCAAGCAACTCATCAAGATGCAGGTTCAACAAACGTTTTTCCCTCTCCTCGAGGCACTCAATGCAATGGAGACCATTTCTTCCTAAGGAGGTAGGATTGATCTAGGTGGATATTGAAGGCCACCCACCTTTTCCTTCTGTCTCAAAAACCTATGCGATGAATTTGAAAGAACTGTTTGATCAAAACGATGGTCGCAAAAGTCTTAGAACATAAATAATTTACTATTTCTAGCAGTTTTTCGGATCCTGAACTTCCTAAGCCATTTTGAGGCCCTAAACAACGTTTTTTTGGGTATCTTTCGAGCGAAAAATTTCATCATGAATTTTTTGACAACAATTGTAGTCCTTGGATAGATCTTTCCAACGAGCTATTGTAGGCCTAAAATGGAGATCGTATGCAAAAGTTACGACCCCGAGAAGTTGATGTACTGACTTACCCAAACGGGGCCCAAGTGACTTTTGGCGCTTCATCTCCTAGGGTTAGGTTTTTTGGATGTTTAGGGTTTTTAACACTCGTGTTTATTGTAAAATCCTTCAGAGCCTAATTGTAATCATCTTCTTACAAATGCAAGTATCTGTCATATCTCTTCTCAGAGATAAGCTGCCACCATTCTAGCGAGTCTTTCACTCTGTATTTTTATAGTCTATACATTTCTTTCATTAATAGAAATCATGTATTATTGTATCTCTGTGTTTATGGTTGCATCTCACATTTATGTTATATTATTGGATATCTGCGATATCTCTATGAATTTATTTATTATATCTCCTCTCATTTCATGTCGAAAATAACCCGGATCACTTTCTTATTTGGCCTCCAAAACATTCCCTCAATCACAAATTTCGAGTCCCAGCAAAAAAACCATTTGTTGGCACTACACATGGTTGTATGACCCTAGGTTCAAGTTATCTTTCACCAACAAAACCCTTCAAACACCAACCCTTTCGGTAACCTGGATGAAGGTGAAATCTCATCCGAGGTATCTATTGGGGCTACAAGAACCAAGTTTCTGTAGTAGTGAGGGAGGGGGAGGTGATCATCTTTTTTTTTCTTAATTATCTGTTCAACGTGCGTTACCCTGTAATTGCTCTTCTTAGTTTACTTAATGAATTCAATTATGTACTAGCATTATACTTCAGAGTACAACATAAACTAAGTGTTGTAATATCCATCATTATTACACAACTCTTATGTAAGGAACAAATCTAATCTAATCATGCATACAAAGAATATTCATCAAATAAAGGAATTAACGCAGTTCAGCCAACACTGGTCTACGTCCAAAACAACATGCTTTTGGTAATTGTCTCAGGTTTGCACACTACACTTACAAAGATACATCATGCTATATTTTCCTTCTCCTAGACTATCCAGTCTGCAGTGCAAGCCTCTCTCTCTCTCTCTCATCCCCTTAATATTTAGACATAGATTCCTTCCTTCTCATCCTATCCTATCACTCTTCTTACTGACATGGATTCTCAACAGCTTGGAATAGACTCCATAGTACCGCTTGAGAAGAACCCATATTCTCCCAACCCATTACATATTTATAGATAAACTCTAGGGTTTAAAACCCTACTTTTTTCATCCCAAAACCTTATTACAATGGATGATAACTCAAGTTGACTTGTTTTTCAGGATGGATTTCCTTCTCTTTCATCCGAATGTTGATTCTGCACTCTGATTGTTGTTCTTCCAACTTTTGCACGTCCTTCTATCTTTATCACATAGGGATGTCATCCTTCTTTCTCGCCCACTTCCTTCTCTTCCTTTATTCTCTACTTCATTTGTTTTCTTTATTCTTTTGATTTATTCTTCTCACTCTACATTGTACTCCTAAATGTGCCTCAACTGTGCACTCCTTCCTTCTTCTGCACACTTCTTCTATACTTAAGGATTTTTCATGAATCTTATTTCCATAATGCTTGTCCAACAAGATCTCTTACTTCCTTCTTCTTCTGCACACTTCTTCTATACTTAGAATTTCTCATGAATCTTATTTTCATAATGCTTGTCCAACAAGATCCCTTACCTATCATGATATTTTCTATATCATAGATCAATGAGGGAAATGAGGGAAACATCTTTTACACATTAGGAAACATAGAAGAAATTATCGCAGGGTTAGTTTCGTGGATCAAGAGACATCAACCATAATTCTTGTAGAGAGAATTCCATAGAGGCATGATGATGGGAGAAGCTAGGTCATTTCCCCTAGCTATTTCATTTGAAAACCATAGGTCACAACTCCTCCTTGAGCTCCATCAATTTTATGGTGTTAAAATAATGGGCATAGTTGATACAATTGATGTCCAATCTTATAGATGATAAGAGAGTGAGATTTGATTCACCTAGATGTATGATGGGGAATAAAATGAAAACCTTACATGTTCGACCACTACTTCTAGATACACCATGACAATCTCACATAATACCCTTTCAAAAATTAAACCTTAATGACAAAATTCCCTTTCAAAAATTAAACCTTAATCACTAATAAAAATAATCACTAATAAAAAGATCATTATTCCTATTTCATGGATAACCATTTAAATGAATATTATAAATTTACCTACAAATTTTATTAAACTTTAATATTATAATTACATGCCTATCTAACCTTTGTGAATTGGCATTTAGCATGGTAAAGTCATACATAACAAAACATAGTAAAAATTGACATAAAAGTTTGGTTCCAAAATAGTCTTCATGTATGTGAATGTGCTCCACCCTGTGGATTCAATTAAAAAGGTTGAAGTAAATCATTGCTAGATTTTATCTCGTATATCTTTATCAAAAGAAAATTTTACAAAAGGCAAAGAAACATATGAACATAATATAAAGCAATACTTTATCAAAGTAGAAAAAGAGAAGTAATCAAAGTAATGGGATCGTTGAAACGTTTTTCTAACTGTAAAATCTTATATTTCATGTTACAAAATCTTCTCAAATATTGTTTGAGTTCTTCTGAAGCTAGAATTATTGTAAATGTTGATGACATTTCACTGTTACCAAAATATAGCATTATCGGAAATATTGATGACATTTCACTGTTACCAAAATATTGTATGAGTTCTTCTCACGTTAGATAAAACGGAAAAAGAGAAGGAATCAAACTAATTGGATCGTTAAAATGTTTTTCGACCTCTAAAATCTTACAAAATGTCCCCAAAATATTGTTTGAGGTCTTAAAAAAAAATTGTTTGAGTTCTTCCGCATTACTGGAAATGTGGATGACATTTCACTGTTACCAAAATATTGTTTGAGTTATTTTCACGTTAGCATTACTGGAAATGTTGATGACATTTCACTGTTACAGCCAAATAACGTTAAAGGTGAATAAAGAGTGACACAGGTGACGACAATGGTAATCGATGAGAACATGGAAAATGGTGGTTTGTAATTGGACAATATGGAAAGAAGATACAGCATCTATATTGGTATTGGTATTGTGGTGATGAGTGTTCAAGTCCATGGTATTTAGTTTTGAAAATTCAAGTTTGGAAAGAACACAGTTATAAAGCAGTAGTCTAAAAGTTCTACTTTTGATTGTTTTTGTTATTTTTTTTCTTTTGATTTTGTTTTAAATTTGGTGATGAATGATTGTATATGCAGATTTGAGTGGTTAAGTTTGTATAATAAATTTTGTCCAAATTTACATTACTTAATTCTGAGCAAAAACAATTTTTAACCTAAGTCGTTTAAATGTTAACCAAGGATTACAAGTGAAGATGATACGATGGTAATTATTTGACAATCCATAAAGAAAACATAATATCTACAGTATTGTTGAGTAGAGTGTAATTGGTTCATCCCTTTATTGACCGACATTGCTTGCAAAAGTGAGTTCTGTATGTAAGTTGGAAAATGAGCTACTCTGACATCGATGATGATCTACAGTTTCTATTTGGAAAAGTGCGGACTTGAGTACAGGAAAATTAGGACTCTGACATCGATGATGATCTACAGTTTCTATATGGAAAAGTGCGGACTTGAGTACAGAAATATATGCAGGAGTATTTGACCTACGGAAGAAAAATCTAATTAATTTTCGTTTACCTGAACCAGGCACGAAGCCTTTTTGACTGGGCAATTGACAGTTTGTGCTACTCTCCTATGTTCTGTTATTTTATGATTTTCTTCTCTCTTTCTCCTGTGAGTGAGAAAATAGCTGTAATAGTTCTGCTTGAGAGAGCGTATTATCAGTTTCTAATTCTGAATGCATAAGAACTCTACGATGAAATACTCACTGACCATTGGGATGGTTTTGAAACATCTTGGATTCAAGAGGATAACGTAAACAAGCCCTTAATGATAGAAATGCATGCAATTTTAAACAAGCCCTTAATGATAGAAATGCATGCAATTTTAAACAAGCCTATTCCATGTGCCAACAGTCTTCTTTTTTTTTCAACTGGGTATTGGATTGATACTTTCCAATCATCATATACAAAACTGTTTTTGCTTGACCTGAAACGGTCGCATGTTTTTTTAGGTTAGCAGATTCAACAAGCATAAGGACTTCTTCTAATGCACCTTCACTGAAGCTTTTGTTCTAATGCACCTTGATTTGACTGAAACTTTTTTTCTAATACACCTTGATTGCATTTTGTACAAAATGTTTTGTTCTGGGTGAGGTGAATAATAGGAAAGAACATAATATCAAATCATCTAGAAGTATCAACTGGGTATTGGATTGATACTTTTTAATCATCATATACAATTCTGTTTTTGCTGGATCTGAAATGGTCGCCTGCATTTTAGGTTAGCAGATTCAACAAACATAAGGGCTTTTTCTAATGCACTTTGACTGAAACTTTTGTTTTAAAGCACTTTGATTTTAGTAAAACTTTTTTTTTGCATTTTGAGTAATTTTTTTTGTTTTTGTTTGATTCAGTAAAAACTATTTATATAATTTATTTTCAAAAAATTATATAAAAATTATTACTAACTATGAAAACATACTTGTCAAAACATACACACTACACTTAGATTTGTTTGAGATAGAAAACATACTTGTCAAAACATACACACTACAGTCAGATTTGTTTGGGATGATTTTTAATGGATTAGTAAAACTGAAAGGAAGTATCAGGGTAACACCTAGTTTAGGATTATTATTGCCACATAGGGCATCAATAATGACGTTTTGCAATCAAGGGCTAATGAGGAAAGCTGAAAAAGAATTTGAAATGTTGGAAAATTTCAAAGGAACCTAAGCCGTTACCATCTGTGATAAACTATGACTGAAATATCGTTTTCTCAGTATCATTTGATCCGGCAAAACACAGATTAGAATTTCATTTTGCATCTGTACTAATCGTTTCCTATAATCCGTATCAGCAAAGTCGAGCGAAAGGGGAAACAGTAATTTGGAGTATTCAAGATTCAATGGGAGGTAACACATTTAACGCTGCAAATTTTGGAGAACATAGCAGTGGTTGGGTTTTGGAGTTATAGTGTTACCACTTTTTAAGAAAAAATATGTTTCTTCAAATATTTAATCTCAAGCGGATGAATGAAGAAAAAAATATCTTACAGAATTATATATCAGGCAAATTCAGAAACCTGAAAACCCTATAATATATTCATAGATAACACATGGGCAATCATGGGATTTAACATCTTACCAAGGGCATTGGGATGGGCTGTTGTTTCCTTTATCTTGTTAGATTGTGAATCCAACGCACGCAATGCTTCTTCTCCGTCCTGCACATATAATTCTCAGAAAACCCATCAACAGTTTAAAAAAAATTCTAACACAAATGGTAAGAGGCCTAGAATCACAATAATCGTTTTGGAAAAGCCAAAGGCCATACATAGTCCCTGCAGGATTAGAGTCTGATTGAGGGGAATGAAGCCTGGTCCGAGACAAGTTCTATAAGATCCTCTATAACGCCCTCGAACCAGGCTGCATTCCCCACAGATCAGGGACTCTCATTGAAGGATGAACGAATGCATGCTTGTCCTTGCTCCTGTCCATCGTATTTGCAGGGTCACAGAAAACTAGATGTGGGCGGCATAACTGTTGACAACTTGAAGGAAGCTTCTAACATGTTGAGGGCTTTTGCTTTAGCATCTTTTAATGTATTTGCTCAGAATGTACAGTAGAAATGAAGAAGACAAAAGCAAATCGATTTCCTGGATGGGTCTTTGGCATCTTGACTTCCTAATAATTGTTTTTTTGCAGATTTGCACTACAATTTACGTGCTAAATCCAATTCCTGTCAGTTTTATTGCTTTCCAGGATTCGATCTACTACTGTATTACTTTAAAGAAAGGGAAGATGGCAGTTAGATTGTCTCAATCTACAACTAATTTCTCCTAAAAGCAGAAAGCCTGATTGGCCTACTTACTCATGCCACCAACTGTATTCTTTCTCTATTCATTACACACTCAGATATTCTTAACTGATTAGTGTACGGTTAGACTGCTTACATTTCAAGCTATTCTCAATAATAGAGGTGAAAAGCAAATCCTTTGCTGCCATTCAATGATCTGTGGTTATGGCTTGTTCCAAACAAACTGAAACATAATGTTAAATGATTAGACCAGAATTATACATGATGAATACGCTTCAGTAATAAGCATACGATTTCCAAAATATGATCGTAGCTTCATGGTGAGAACGTTTCAATTTTCGAATATCATATATAGGATTGGTTGTAAACAGAATAAAACATTATAGCAAATCATTAGGTTGAGTTGTACCTAAACTCCTCTTTAATTTGGATTTTATTTTTATGAAGTTATGCATAAAATCTCCTTCTAATATGCTGAGCGGTTTAATGAAGCTTAATTTATCCCATTCTTACTGCAATGTCTCTAATTCATTCATTTGTACTGTATTTGAAACATATTTCCTTCTTTTTATTGAGTGATCCCAACAACTTCTTCATTCAATGACCAATTTTTCATAATAAACCTTTCTTCACTCTCATTTGAAATGTTTGTGAGACAAGCCCAACTCTAGAATTCATCATTTGCATTTTGATATCTATTATTGGTTGGTCTAAGTTTAACCACTTTTATATATAATGACATGAATACATCATATTTTTAAATGTGAATATATTTTTTCTTTAATTGTGATCTCTTTATTCTTTATTGGTCAATTGTTTGATGATATATTACTCATCATTTCAACAAACAAACTTCAGAGACTCACATTTTGGCTTAAGATAATAATATTTAATTATAATTGTGTTTTAAAACCGGTTGATTAGAATCAAAATTGGTTGGTAAACCAACACTTAAAGGATAGCATACTTTGAATTGGTTCGATGACCAATTTTGTACTGAAACAGTTTGTTTCAACCTTCGAACTAGTCGGTTCAGTAGGTAGTTTATCAAACCTGTTGGTTCAAACCAGTTCAACGAACACCCACATAATTAAATTGTTCATATTTCATGTTTTTCAATAAAGATATTCATTTTACTGAGTTGTTAACCGATTCAATCCAAATCCGATTTGACCCTCAATCTATTCAAGTCCAATCCTATCTTTTAAAACATTGTCTATAACACAGTTCTACTTTGACAGGAACAATCATAGGCTATGGCTTGAAATGACAGGAGTTCTAATCAATGGTTAATAAGGAAAATCAATGTTTTGACATTATGTCCTTGAAAACTCCAAGAGTGGATATAATGACTTATGTAGTCTAATGTTTTGAATATTAAACTATCATCTTGGGGAAATATACTAGGCCAATCTAGACATACTATAATAGTGCTTTACCATTTGTTTTTTAATTTTTCTATATATTTTCAAAATTAGACTAATTAAAAAAAAACTTTACCATATATATATCAAAATTAAACTTTCTAATTAGTGTTTCTGTATGGACTTTAGTTTTTGGTTTGAATCCAATTAAACACAAAAAAATATTGTTTTAAACATGATGATCAAAAGTTGTGTAAATTGATTTTTCATATTTTTTAGTTGTGTATTCTTTAAGATATTGAATTTTTTAGTAATGAAATTGAGAAAAGAAAAAAAAAAGTATAGGAAGAAAGTAGATTGGACATTGAAACTATATTTTTACTTTTTATAACAATTTTATAAGATTAGATAGTATCTATATCCTTTGATGATGAATAACTATATGATGTGAATTGGATCTTTGTAAAATTTTCTTGTAAATTTTGTAATAAGGGTGATTTTGTTTTATTTTATTTTTTATTTTTTTGGCAAAATGGGAAGGGAAAACAAACCATTGTGATGGTTGATTTTCCAAAGGTATCTCATTAAAACTTAAGGTTGTAGTGAACAAAAAAATACAATGGGGGAAAGGTAGAGAGAACTTACGAAATTTGCCGAGATGAGAGCTTGAAGAGTGCAACTTGCTTGAAGATCAATGGAAAAAGGAGTCAAGGAGTTTTTCCACAATGAGCGAAGGAACCTTTGAGCCATGGCCATATATAATTCTGAGTTGCTAGTGTGTAACAATGCATGAGATCTTGCACATGCATAGCTCACCCTTTGTAAATAATTTTCCAAGCATAATAGAACCTCACTCGATCTAGTTTTTCTAGTTGCTTTCCGAGGCTTAAGTATCTATCTCTGTGATTTAATGTTGTGTTATTTAGTGATGTGTGAGTGAGTGTCAAAATCAAGGTTTTTCCAATGAATGAATTGAAATGGAAAGAATTGAAGTTTCTTCATGTCCACATGTTGGTGAAAGATCTAATATCCTCCCTCATTCAAGCATTAATATCCGACAAATCCGACTGTATTTATACAATATATACCATGTTGTCTCGTAGAAGGGGGCATGTCTAGATGATATAGAAAATCTTGGGATATGATGTTGTATTGTTAATTTTTTTTTTTTTTTTTTTTTAATCATTCATCGAATCTTTTGGGTTTTGAGACAGACCATGGGTACCATACACAAGGGTGTGGGTTTTGAGACAAACCATGGGTACCATACATGAAGGTGAGTATTTTTCCTCTATGTATTTGACCATTGGTCTATAGAACCAAGAGACCAACTAGAAAAAGTTTGTTGTGATGCAAAACACTCTAATTGCATCGAGATCTCTGCCCATTAGGTGTTAGTAATTAGAGCATATTAATTTCCTCCATCAAAGTATTCTTCACTTATCCTACGATATTCTAATATGAAGAAATTGTTCCCTGTGTCTATTGAAGAAATTTTTCCTAAATTTCGTTTTGGGTAAATCTACATTCATTGTTGCTACAACAAATGATACAATGTTGATCAAATCGATTTGCGGGTTTTTTCCCCCTCTCTTCATGTTTTAATACATGGCCATTGAATTCATGAATCAAGGTCATGCTTGGTGCTTGGATAATGGTTTTATTTATACACGCAAAAGACATGCTAGTACTTGAAACTACTCCTAAACTCCATGTCATCCCTCAAGCAGTAAGATATTGATATACACACATAGATAAAAGTTAATTTGATGTCTTGTAGTGGATGAGTAAAAATGGTTTTCCAAATGACACTATTGTAAGGATATACATCACCTTTATTTTGAGCCCAAATTTGAATAGGGGTACTCATTCAAGTGAAACAATCCAAATTAATTCCCCAAAGGATCCATGTGGATGAAACATACATGTCATATTCCCACCATTTACAGATCATTTGGTATGAGAGCGGGTATTGAAGATTTGGATAACACCTACATGGTAAACACTAATAGATAGTACCAAAACAATGGAAAAACATTGCTTCGATGCCTACAGAGAAGCAGAGAACCATCAATGATGAGGATTTCTCATGAAGAATATGACAAGGAAGACTTGGAGGTCATATTTGTGTAGCTAGACCAAAGCATTGCTACAATGACAGAATTGGTGACACAACTGTTGGTAAAGAAAGACAAGGAAGGCAAATTAATAGAGACTAAGATTGAAGAATATAAGGCACACTAAGGAGAACCCATGTACAATAATTTGGGTAAAAACTGTTATTTTTTGTTCATCTTCCCATATTCCTTTCAAAGTTGAAGAAAAACTTGAAATACCCATGAAAAAATTAATGTTGAAGTCTTGGATAGCTAGTTGAAACAAATGGAAGTTTACTTTGGTCTTTATCAAATCCAAGAAACATAAAATATTATGTTTTCCCACTTAAAGATGATCGAACATGCTTTGTTGTGGTAGGAGAGTTATGTGTATGCACCAAGGATAGGAAAAAATCCCATGGTTATGAAATGGGAGGAACTCAAGGCCTTGTTGAAGTCACAATTCTGAAGGATCAGATCATGTCACTGAGAGGGGGGGGGTGAATCAGTGACACAACAATTATATCAATTTTTCATTTATTAATGCAAACAGGATTTTAACACAGTATTTTATCGTGGACCCCAAATGGGAAAACCAAAAACTCTTTTCTATTAACTGCAAAATTTGTTTTGCATGTTACATAGAAGGAAGATGTACTTCCTCTTTGATCAGTACCAATTGATCAGAATGAACCCACACCCTAGTTTACCAACATCAACTGGTAGGAGGCTACGACCTCCTGTTTAGTCAACTATAACTGACAAGGAAGCACCAACTTCCTCTGTAGGCACCAACCTGCCCTTGTACCACCCAACCACCCTTAATGCATAGGTATTAGCTTTTCTTCCTGGAATCTACTTCAGCTTTTGATCTTTTGATATGGACTGCAGAGACCCTTTCTTCTCACCACTTTTTCTCGTTTATATAATCTTCAAATTGGTGTGAAATTTAAAACAACTAGTCCCTTTATTTGAACCACTGTACCTTTTCATTTAAAATGATAATTAAACTTTAATTAATATCATTTTTTCCTTTTTATTCTTTATTCATATTTTCATGATTTATTCTCTTTTATTCATGATTTAACTCTCTTTTAATCATGACTGTGTATCGGTTCATTTTTTGTCATGAGTTGATCACAGACATGGATCGACTCATTAGATCGTACTCATGTTTCTGCTGCATTCTCGGTTCACCAACAAACCATATTCGATCATTTATCGATTATCTATATTGTTCTGGTGTAACTCCCCGTCTAATGAAATTTGTATGAGGCACTCCCTTCAAACAATTTTCATATGACCAATGGTGTAGAAACATGGGCTTAGACATTTAGGCAATGCATTACAGTTTCCTTTTAAAACTCTTATATCATATGCCCATCAGCGGTAACCTGATGCTAAGCCAAACGAGTGCTTGAACACTTTATAGATTTCAACGGTCATGATTCGATCTTCTGATGAGATGGACGACTGATGGAATTTCGACATTTTGACCTTCAGGTATTTGTGACTTCCAACATTTCAAAACTCCTGATTACTATATTGCCAAAACAATCAGACGGTTCATGTTTATTTCGTGGAGACAGATCAACAGTCCGCTTTAGACCTTACACTCATCCTTTCACTGCTAAATCCGATAGTTATGACTTAATCATGCGTTGAGATGGATGGTTTTCATAATTTCGACACTTTTCCCTTCGGGTTTTCATGACTTCCAGCATGTCAAATCTCCCGAAGTTTTCAATCTACTGACGTGTGTCCCTTTCGAAATTTCGGTGTTCGGGACTTTGATATATAAAGGCACATGGAAGTCATGAGTATTAATTTCATCCGTAACATAAAACCATTATAACTGGTTTTGGGATTATACTCACATATTAAAACAATTGGGGTTATGATTTTAGTTTTGGGGATTATACTAGGATTTTAAAACAATTGGGCTTGGGCATAATAAATGAGAAGTAATTGGAATAGTAGTTGTAATTGAAATTTTGATATTATTTATTTTTAATCGTAATTTACATTGTCAATGAATGATATGTAGATGATCATGCAAATAATGCAATGCAAACAAAGTACGGATGAGGCTTGAAATAGATACACAACATTATTTATTTTAACTTTTAACTCTTTATCATTAGGGTTTTTGTTTGTTTGTGTTAATAATTTTTGTTATAACTACATTAAAGGTTAAAATATTGAAATGATTTTAGGTTTATATAATAAAGTTATTATCTATTATTAAAGACAATATTGTGCAAAGATTATGTTGAGTGAAAATGTAAATTAAACAACTTAAGTATCTAAATACTTGTTTTAAGATATTGGTATGTAATTTGCTTTTGTACCATAATTTGTTTTTGTAATAACCAATCTTGTGGAATATTATTTAAGTAAGGAAATAGGGTTATATAAAAGTTTGAGTAAGTAATAACAAATAATTAAGAAACAAATGTAAAACGAGTAAGAGAAAAAATAAAAATAAAAATAAATAAATAAAAGATATGCAATTCATAAACAAATCAAAAAAATTGAAATTGTTAGTAATCATAAATTAAAACAGTTAGCAAATATATCATTTAATTTCAAGAACTTTGCCTGAGAAGTTGGGACATAAAGGTTATTCTATTTCAATCAATATTACTAATCTTTCCTCTTTCCTTAGAGGCACTCAGTTGTTAAAAATCGGGCTTTGATACCACTTTGTAATAGCTCATCAGGGTGTCACCTTAACCAAAAAAAACTTAATACTAACAATCTCCAATACTAAGTAACCAACCAAAACCACAATAACAAAAACAAAGACAAGGACCATATACCATAAGCATGTTAGTACTCAAATCATCAAATCCACACACACACACACACATATCCCAACAAGTACACCAATAAAAAGGCATGCCTTCGACACATAAGAAACATATCACAACGTCGTCTTATCCAAATAAATAGTGATGCACAATTAAATACCTGAATGTAAAATACCTAAACTTGTAGCTTGTGGAAGTCCAGGGTTAAGCCAACTTCACTCCATCTCCCATAAAACATAATATAAATAGATCCCATGAGCTAGTCTTCAATAAACAAGGGAAAATTGCACAAAGGGTTGATTTTCCACCCAACCAATGCAACCACCTTCACAGGTGTTGCCTCTTGAGTAGGGCTCAAGCTCAATGAGGTGATGAAATCAGAGTTCACAACAAATATGATGAATCAAACCCCATAGGTGATCAAGAACAAATAATTCAAGATTGCAACAATTCAACTTAGGTGTGGTGGAGAGGATCATGGACTTGTGGCACCTCCAAATCTTGCAAGATTATGGTGTGCAAGGGTCTTACTACCACCTTCAACTAATAATAAAAAAAACATAGTAGTGGCGCCCCCCTTCAAGAAAGGATCTTAAAACCACTTTTAGCTGGTGATCATAATCACACAGAACTAGCGTCCTGTTCTAAAAGGATCTTACTACCACCTTCAGCTGGTGATTGCAATCACATAGCAATGACATCCTATAATTTGGGACCAAATAAAAATTATAAGGATCCAAGCACACCAAGATTTAATACCTCTTCATGTTGCGAGAAGACTCCCGTCCCCTTAATCCACACAGACCTGGTTGGTACATAAACAATTCTTCCCAACCCATCATCCTCATACACAAGTTCATGAATCATACTTAGCTCCACAGAGCATTTCCTCATGAGCCATCCAGCCCCAACAATGGGCAAGTGACTTCTTTTATAAAAAAAAATTGTCTCTTAGCCTTCCCTTTTGTAATGCAAGGGCGAATTTGGGCTCGAAGGTGAAATTACAAGTTTCCAAAAGACGGTAAAAGTAAAATATAACTCTTTCCCTTTCTACCCATTTATCCAAGTTAACTTTGGAGGTCATTTTTCACTATTCTCTTCCCATTTCCCAAGCTTCTTAGGTACAATGATCCCCACTATCTACTCGGTTTCCACATGAAAGAGGTTAGTCCATCCAAGATACCAATGTAAGTGTAACATCATTGTAATAATCAATCCCACTATAATATGGAATGTAATAGTGGCAAGGCATCATATACATGTATACATTATAACCAGGCAATCATATATACTAAATCATAATATGCATCACATTAAATGGAAGGGTTCTTGATGCACCTATACATCATAACAAGGAATCCAACATGTGCATACATATCATGAACCATA
>CBVK0101511847.1:0-44275 GCA_900067695.1 Picea abies
TACAAACCTCCTTGTCTAATTAAATTGTACAATATCAATATTTAATATTAATAATTTAGTATTCAAAATAATTTTTTTAGATAATGTTAAATACTTAATAGGGATTGGCATCCGTAAATAATCACACTCTCGAGGCCGCCAGCCTGGAGTCCGTCTATCTATTTGTATATTGCGGAACTCCGAGTACTGTTTGTATGACACAAAACAAAAGGAGTGCAATGTTGACCGAGCCAGCCCGCAGGTCCACTAGCCAATTTGTATATCACGGAATTCTGGATGCTATTTGTAGGCCACAGAACAATGGATGCCCAATTTAGAGCCTTCCAGTCTGAGAACCCGTGATAAAAAAAGTGGCTAAGTATGGAATGGGGGATCCGTACATGCTCTATAACATCTCATATTCATAATTTATAGTACATATTTAGTGTGTATTACTCATTTTTCGGAAAATTTCTAGTTTCTTTTTTCTCTCTTCTTTCCCTTTTTGAATCACGGGTTCCTGCATAGGCAGGTTTAACATTGCGTTTCCATTGTTCCACCGCCTGCAACTAGCACCCAAACTTCCACAATTTACAAATTAGAAAACAAACCCCCCTTCATCTCATATGCTTTCGCTTTTTGTTTACTTGGTCCTTTTTCCCAATGTCTCATGCTTTTATATAGAGAACCCGAAGTTCAACAATATACAAATTTTCCTCTCGCCATTGTGCTTTCGTTGTTTCCCTACGTACAAAAAACAACCGAAATTCTGCGACATACAAATTGACGGTCAATATCTGTCACTGAGATGCAATATGACCATCGACCCTTCACATCTCCTAGGTATATCTTCTGCCCTTTTTCTTTTGTAACCCGCTCAACCTCTTTCCATACTTAGGTATTTCTTGGAATCGGTTTTGCAGGTTGGAGGGTGCACAAAATGTACAATGCTTCGATGCAATTTGCCATCACCGTTGCCTTCGTACTTGTTTCCAGATATGAAATAATTAATATTTAATGCTAGTAGTTCATCCTGTAGGAACCATTAAGATTGTCATTAATGTCTGGAAATCTGGAGAATATTTTTCATTGCTACAAATTCAACTAAGATTTGCGCAGAAGTATGTTATCCTTTCCAAGTATTCATTTCAAACATGATGAAATCTATTTTTGTGCGCCGATGGGTTAGCGCCATTAAGAAATTTCTAATTCTTAATCTCTCTTCGTCGTCACTACGACCTTCACACTTTTTTCTAATTATGCAATTAGTGAGCTGTAATGGTGACAACTCATTCCACATGAACCTTAGAGATTGTCATTGATTAGGAAAAGGCTTGAGGAGATATTCCATTGATACACATTAAACCATAATTTGTGGCTCTTCCGATCTCACAGTATTCATTTCAAACATGATGAAATCTATTTTTGTGCGCCGATGGGTTAGCGCCATTAAGAAATTTCTAATTCTTAATCTCTCTTCGTCGTCACTACGACCTTCACACTTTTTTCTAATTATGCAATTAGTGAGCTGTAATGGTGACAACTCATTCCACATGAACCTTAGAGATTGTCATTGATTAGGAAAAGGCTTGAGGAGATATTCCATTGATACACATTAAACCATAATTTGTGGAGGGTTATATTATCCCTCCCCGATTTTCATTTCAAACATCGTCTCGAGAAAACGGAAATTGTCGTTAACTTGTGGCAGCAGTTCTGTCCAGATACAGTAAACACATTCAGGCATAATGGCTAGAGGTTCCACTATTCCAAGGCATATTCTTACTACTCATATCCCTCCGCCCAGGAGAAAAAAAGGAGATGGTCCCTTGGTACACCGAGAGATATATTTGAAGACAAAGAATTCCAAGGAAACCCTGCCTGCTCAGAGAACCTGCCCAGTTGCATTCATGGCTAGTGCAGAGGTTGATGTCATGGATTTTGAGCTGGAAGAAGGTGATTCGATGGCCAGTGATATGACAATGGATGATGGAAATGCAAAGACTCTTCCCACTCCTGCGCCCAAATTGAAATCAACCATAATGGGCAAAACTTCCCAGCTCAGTGATGGCAGTCCCAACAACACCAAAAAGAGTTTCAGAAAAGAAACTAATGTTGAATGCAATAGCTGCATTGCAGCGTGAAAGTAGGAATTCCATAGTTCCAAATTAGTTCATTATGGGCGAAAGAGTTTCACTATAAAGAAATGATATGTTGATGCTCCCAGAGATATATTTCAAGCCAAAAAATTATTCACTTGCAGGACTACTGTCCTGTTCTCTAGATATACAATTAACATCTTCAGGAATCAGGTCTAGAACTCTCACTACTGCAAAGCATTTTTCTACTAGTCATATCCTTCCACCCAGAATGGACTAATTTGGACCTTTGAAATTGCACGTGCAACCTATGTCCCTGAATTTTTTTCGACTATGCAGAGGTGGTTTCAGTTCAGGGCTATTCCATTTTCCCTACAACGTTTTTCGTCTTCTTCCTCACGGGAAGCTTCTGAAAACTATCAATTTCTCCACAGGATGATTCATCGAGGAGAAAAGTGAAAGGATCTTGCATACTGTGGATTCTGTGCCTATGTTTGTGGAAAATACGTTCAATGTTTTGGCCCCAAGAACTGGGTCCAATTTCTAAGGATAGATGTACAATACTCGATGTTTTTCTTATTTTTTTAAATGGATTTTCTATTAAAAAAAATTCGTTGGAGTCTTCATTGTTGCTTCTTTTCTGGATTTAACGCATGTTCTCATTGGCATGGTTCAATGCTCTCGTAGTTCTTGGATATTGTGTTTACTTAGGTTATTTTTTCTAAGATGGAACATGTAACAATTATATGACAATGTACTGTGTCAATCCACCATCCTTTTATGCAAACAAAAAATGGATTACACACATTTTCAAGCCAACATTCAATTCTATTCGTAACGCAGATAGAACATAGCAATACCAATGTACAATCTTGCAGCAAAATCATCATTCTTGTTTCTAGACATGCAATTATTAAGTTTTAATGCTAACAACCCATAATGCAAGAAGTTTAATACTTAAGTTAATATGTTACATTCATAGAAGAATGTATCAAGAACACAGTTACACCCACATGTTCCAATAAAATCTAATCTTCAACAAAGCATTTGTTGGCAATTAGTACAAAATGAAGTTTAATAGTTAAGTTAATATGTTACAGTCATGGAAGAATGTATCAAGAACATACTTACATGCAAAGGTTTCAATAAAATCTAATCTTCAACAATGCATTTGCTGACAATTAGTAGAAAATGATGGTTTTGTAACAATGGGGCTCCTTTGAAACCAATTCGCGCTTACGAGAACTGCCCTCTGCCTTTCTATTTTCCCACTCTTTTATTCCCTGTAGTTTATCTTCCTGGTTAGTTAATCATTTTTTTTCCAAAAATGCCTTGCTGCGCGGCTTAGCGGATTCACGCATTTCCAACGAGCACTTCCTCTTTCTTTAAATTGTCCCTCTATTGTTATGTGTCCTACAAGTAGCAACACGAGTTCCACGATATACAAATTGACACACGGGCTCGAGGACTAGCGAGATAAAGATTGCCTTTGGTTACAGATGGAAAAGTGCTAAAATGAGCCATACCACATTTGCGCCACAGATGCTATATTAAATGGAAAATCATTTCCTCTATAGTTTTGTGCCCTACAAACAACACCCACAGTTCCACTCTATACAAATTGATATCCAGGCTTACAGGCTAGCTAGATAATAAAATGCCTCGGAGTTCCATGATAAACAAATTGACAAACGAAGACACTTCTCCTACTGTGAATTACCGGTATGCGGGCTCTAGATTGGACTTATGTTGTTCCATGGCCTGGGAACAGTACCGTCACTTCCGCGATATAAAATTTTACAAATGGACTCAGATCATACCCTCTTCCATATTACACTCCACCTATCATGCCCTCTTCCGTGGTATACATTCTGCACTAAAAACTTCCGATAAATACAAATTAACTATTGGGTCCTCATGTCTTATGTGAAACTATTGTCACCCCATTTTGAAGCCCGCCTATCCTCTTTCCATTCCTCTCCATTTCTTCGAATTTCTTTGGCGGATCGTTGGTTTGGTGGGTTGAAGAAATATTCAATTCCTAGTCATTGTTTCATGTGCCCGCGCCCCTTTGCAATTAGCAATTAGCAATTATATATAAGATCTTATTTCTAGGAATGCAATTAGCAAGTGCTCATTTCAAACATCATGGAATGTCATTTGCACGTCATTGGTTTGGTCCCTTCACGAAAACTTCAATCCTCGCTTCCGAGAATGAGTTCGCCCGACCGTTTCCCTATTCCATACTTAGCCACTTTGCCGGAATTCCGTAAATATACAGACCGGTCATTGAACTGCCCCATCATGATCTCTTCCATTTTACATGTTTTGCAGTCAAAAATTCTGATACATAAAATTTGACCGTGGAACACTCACCTCTCCTGAGTATCCCTGTAACCTTTTTTTGAATACCGTCTGACCACTTTTCAGACCTTTCCATTCTTTCCTTGCTCTCCCCCATCTCCGTCACCTTCACACTTTTCTATAATAAAAGAAAAAAAATAATATATATATATATATATATATATATATACATATCTTGTTTCTAAATATGAAATTACTGACATTTAATTGTAATAGCTCATCATGCAAGAACCGTATAGATTGGCATTGGTGGGCGAAAGGTTCGAGGAGATGTCCTATTAATGCGCATTAAACCAAGAGTTGCGGGGGGTTATATTATCCCTTCCGAGTGTTGATTTCAAAATCATGAAATGTTGTTCACACGTCATGGCCTTGGCATGTTCATGAAACCTCCAATCCTTAATTGCTCTTCGTTGTACCTGCCACCTTCGCATTTCTAAATATGCAATAAGTAATATTTAATGCTAACAGTTCATCATGCACCACCCATACAAATTGTCATTAATCAGTGAAAGGCTCGAGGAGATTTACCATTCATAAGAATTTAACCAAGATTTAGCGAAGAGTTAAATTATCAGCTCTAACTGTTCATTTCAACCATCATCTTGAGCAAACTAACATTCTCATAAACCTATGGCATCAACTCGACAACAGTTATGTGGAGATATAGTGAACATCTTCGAGCGCGAGGACCGGAACTTCCAGCGGTCCAGGGCATATTTTTATTACTCAACCTCTATCGTAGAGAACTAAGTAATTTGGACCTCTGGGATTGATCGTGCAGGTTGTGTCCCTGAGGTTTTTGACTGTAAGGACCTGGTCTCTTGGTGCGTCGATAAATTTATTTCAAACAAAAGAATTATTCCACCGCGAGACTGCTCTTTTGTTTCTTTGTCACCTCAGGTCTTCTGCCAGATGCTAAGATTGTCAGAGCCAACATTGACGTTCATAGGAGAAGATTTCAAGCAGTTCCTTAAAAAACATAATGACGGGTTAGACCTCTTTCCCCATTTCTTGGAAAAATCGCTTCTAGTTCCTGAAGATACTACAAGCTTGCAGGTAAGTTCATTTAGAAATCCATTTCGCGAAATTTCCTGGTTGTTTACAAGAATAACGAGACATGAGTCCACAACAACTGTTTCCTAAATGGCTCTTTATATTTTGTATTTCATAGTCAACGAACAAGCCATTTTTGATTGGGACAAGTTAATTTTCCATGAAATCTATTCCCAATTGTCAAGCTTCAAAAGGGAAAAGAAATTTTATATGTCGTCCTATTTAGTTTTTGCGATAGCGCATTCCTGTCGCTTTCCACAATTGTCTCTCTCCAATAATGTCAACTACAAATTCCACCGAGGAACATTCTGGTACTGGGCCTTGTGGAAGCACAAGGCTTCCCATTGTTTCTATGAACTTTTTAATGGCTTCATGTCTATTTTCAAAGTTTTGTTGTTAGGAGAAGATGCTCCCCGCATATTTGAATAGGAAACAATTTTTTTGGACAGGAAGGGGACACTCGAACATTTGGATAATTACAATGTCATAAGAATTTTTGGCTCCACAGAAAAACCTGCTCTCCTTCCATGTCACATTACGGACAGAATGTTTGTTGCAAAAGTAGCACGACAATACAATAACTTGTTGCATCTGTTGCAAAAGAAGAAAAAAAAATGTTCATTCCTCTACCCTGGAAAGTCAGGGAGTTCGTGTTGAAAAATGTCAACAAAATTAACGAATTCACAGCGCATTCTAGCATCTCCAACTTGAGATATGCTGAAATCATAAGAGGGTTCAACCCCTATAATATTTTTCGACAACATTTACAAACACTTGGCCTCGACGATTGTTTTAAAAAAACACCTACCTGAAAATAGAGATAGTGGCTGCAACGGTCCTGCCTCTGATGCCGATGACGTGGAAACAGTGAAAAGATGCACTAAATTGTACGTGCAATAGGGGAAAGGCCCCGGTGACAAGAGTTTACAATTGACAAATAGCACTCCAAAAAGTATGACATCTCAGAGCATCGCTCCAAAGACCCACCACAACAACAAAGAAACTCAGAGTTATTCAAACAGAGGAGGCGATAACGACCCTCTCCACTCTAAAATTGATAGTTCTCACTAGCTTCCAGTAGAGAAGAAGAGAAAAAAAATGTGGGGCAAGTGGAAGAGCCGAAAATTTAGAGTGAGAACACGAAACTTGACACTGATCAGGATAGCATGCTCTTCTTCCTTGATCAGCCCAGAGATGCCATCCAACATAGTCGTCCAATGGACATATCTGTTATCAAAAATTTTGACCAAGATGAATCCTTCGTGTTCCAGAGAGTTGTTTTTTATAGCCAGTCCAAAAAATTGATAATTGAGAAAAAATATGTTAAAAATAAGAAAGGAAAATCTCGTTCAGAGGTTTCCATTTCCAACATGTGGCCTTTCCAAATCTGTCAAATTCACACCACGAGCAGAGAAGAACTTCATGATTCCATTGGAGGCATCGAGAATGAGAATGCCAAACTAAAGGATCGGGTCAAGGAATTGGAAGAGGATTTCATTCCTATGCCATTGCTTCTCAATCCTTTGGAAATAGCCATGCCTTCCACCCCTGCAACCAATGTAAAAGCATCCTCCACCCTGCTCACATCTTGTAGAGGATATGTGGAGAATAATATCAATAAAAGAATGGAACTGGTTACCGAGGCGTGGAAAACATCACAAACCATCACTTCCCTTCGAACCAGGGCACATAGTTTGCTCGAACATTTGCAGGTGGAGTTAAAAGATGAAGAAAATTTCTTTTTAAAAATGGTCCTTTATTTTGGCACCATTGTCAACAATATGACAAAAACAAAAAGAACAGAACAAGATATTCCATCCAAAAACCGGATCGGTCAATTGAATGCATGTTGGAAAGAAAAAGTGAAGAACCTGCATCTCACTATTCAGTCATGTGAACAAGCCATATCGAAAAAAAATAAATTATTCCCAAGGCTGTCAAGAATAGACTTAGCTGGAAAAACCAACGACTTCCAAGACCCCGACATAATCGCAAACTCCTTACCCTTAACCAGGCAAGAGTTTGATAAACAAGTTGCTATGTTTAAGGTCTTGTCTTTGGAAAATTTTTACAGCATCCTTCACTTTGATCAAGCTCACGTCGATGATTGGCTAGTCAAATATTCAGTATAGAATGAGGAAATTCATCAGGCTCTGTGTAATCTTTCTATAGACTTCCGAGAATTGGAAAACGATCTTTTCAACATAAAAATCTGGAATGAGATCAATGTCACCCCAATGAGAAGCTACATTCAAGAATGGATCGAAAGGCAATTGAAGCAAGCTATCGACGAAAGGAAACAGGTAGTTGCTAGGATTTCAGCAGCCATCGACGAAATCACTGAAACCACAGTTGATGCAGGAGCATCGCCAACACATCAAGCGAGCTAGCGTGGAGCGAAGGACAGCTGAATAAGCCAACACACATTTTGGAAACACTTTGGGATTGTTGCGGCAAACATTAATGTGTAGATTTAATGAAGCGCACTTTGTATATTGTATTGGACCTTGAGTGGATAGCTCTCGTCCTTAGGTAGATGAGGCATTTACTTTAGTTAATTCTGGTAGATAGGAATTTAATTATAGATTTGATAGTTTTAGAGTCCAAGAGGGAAAACAGATATAGACACCCTCATTGTATCATTGTAACATTATCAATAGGGAAGCAAGAGAGCAAGCAAAGAATTGTATGAAGAACACCCATGTACAAGCATTGAATTAATAGAAGAAAGATTTGATTCAATCTCATGGTTATGTGTTGCTTCTCTGTGTATTGATGATGTTATGCTTATGAACAATTGCTTCCTGTCATACATTTGCTTTTATATGCTGTGTATGTGATTTCATGGTTGAATGGAAGTCTGAGAGGGTGAGTGAATGAGTTTCAATAGTTCTCTAAGTGAACCAGAGGATTCCTGCAAGGAGTGCAGTTGAATTTGTCCGCAAGCAGTGCGTCAACTGAAGGGTTCAATTAGAGAAAAATTTTGTTCTCATTTCTCCTCGAGAGTGCAGAAAGGCACAGTTTCGTGCAAGGAGTGCGCAGGCCAGGGGAAGTCTCAGAGTTGCGATTCTGAGCAAAGTATTTGAAGACTGCTGTTGCAGGAGTGCACAGGGTTGAAATACTTCAAAACTTAGACGTTGTTGAATATTTTCCGCAAAGAGTGCGCGCAAGAAGTTCTCAAAAGGACTTGAGAGGTCGAGAACAAGATCAGGAGGAGTAGACCTTCGAATTCGTTGGAGGATTGCACAAGAGAAGTGGCACTTGAAGCGTTCGAGCATGTACTGAAACTTACGTACAGGTGGACAGGTCTTTGTGGAAGACGTTCTTGTTTCATTTCGTAGAATTATTAGGGGAAGAACGGACAGTCGGAATTCTCCGAAGAGAAATCGCGAGAATTCGAGGACCGTCGGATCTGACAGAGTTGCGAGGAGGATATTGCAGGTATCCAAAAAGGTGGAAAGCTAAGGAAGGGCAGAGCGTTGATAAAAGACGGCGGGGGTCGTTGAAATATTCATGAGATCGCCTATCGGGATCTCATAAGAAAAGTATCGAAGAATTAATAACGGGAGACGCGAAGTCGCGAACGTGTGATAAAATTGTATCGGAGGTTCGACGTCTCGGGCCTCAGGAGTTGAAGTAGGCGTCATTTGACCTCGTGAGTGGCGAAGTCGCGAGGGAGCGAGACCGCGAGTCTCGGCCTTTCGGCGTCTCGTGTGTCGGGATTTGGAAAACTGAGCGCTTGGGGCCATGAGTGGCAAGATTGCGATAAGGACAAAGCCTCGACAAGGCAGGCGAAAGTCAGCGTTGACTGACACACCGGGTCTCGGGGATTCGAGAGCCTAGAAGCCGATAGTGAACTCGCGAAGCCACGAAGTTCCGATCCTCCAAGTGCAGAAAAGGAGGATTGAGAAAAGAAGAGCTGTGGGTAAGGAAGATTCTTGATAAGGAATCAGAAGAACCATCAACGTTCTTCGGGCTGAGAAGAAGAAGGTCCTGAGGGAGCGATCGCGCTCGAGGAGTGCAGCAGGCGTCAACAGTGGTCGGTGACATCAATGAAACGACAGCTGCAAGAAAATACCCAAAGGGCTCACATGTACCCTCACTGTAAGTCTAATGATCGCATCCTGCTTTGTTTATCAACCTAGTTATTCCACTTTCTTAAATAGAGATGTGTAGCCAAACACTTATACCTTTCAATTTATTTTTTTTGCAGGTATTGAACTCTACCTTCTTTCTACAGTGTTGTTTCTTGTACATATTTCTCTAATGGTCCGCAGGAGACCTAATCCCAGTCTACATGACAAACGCAATGAAATTCAAATTAATATGTAACAGACTTTAATTTGTTTGTATATTTCAAAATTTCCAGTGGTATGTAACAAACTTTTATTTTTTGACATACTTCAAATAAAATTGTTTTCTTATCTCATTTTAAATTTATGTCTTCATACATTTTTATCTTTCACCAGTATGTATGACAAATGCATTTAAATTTTTATATGTAACAAAATTTTATTTTTTTATATATTTCAAAATAAATGTTGCTCTACATGCCAAGCGTCATTTACTTATGCCCCATGTTGACAAATGCATTTAAATTTTTATATGCAATAGACTTTTATTTTTTTTATATATTTCAAAATAAATGGTGCTCTGCATGCCAAGCGTCATTTACTTATGCCCCATGTTCCGTGATATACATGTTGCACACAACATTTTGGTCATATACATTTCAAAATTTCCAGTAGTATGTAACGAACTTTTATTTTTTTACATATTTCAAATAAAACCGTTTTCGTATCTCCTTTTAAATTTATGTCTTCATACATTTTTATCTTTCACCAGTCCATATGGAAAATGCATTTAAATTTCCGAATTTTTTCTTCCACTATCAACAAATTTGTAGTTTGTTATATACTTTCAAAAAATAAATGGTGCTTTACATGCCAAGCATCATTTACTTTTGCTCCATGTTCCTTCATATACATGTTGCACACAACATTTTCGTCATTTACAATTCAACCCCATTTTCCACAATTTGCTTTCTAGCCTCGTTGGCAGGGACTACGCTACCACACAACCTTGTTAGTTTAGTTATTGTAGTGTAACTTTAACTTCCAAATTCTTTTGAAAAATTTAAAGAAAATTTAAAAGAATCCAAAAACACTTTATAATTTATAACTTTAAAATTAAGAGCAATACTCCTGATCTCATTCTTTTCTTAAATTCTAAACTTCCACTCATTAAAATAAAGTTATAATTAGATAAATATAATTCATGAAAATAAGAAATTTAATTAAAGTTATAATTAAATAAATATAATTCATAAAAATAAGAAATTTAATTATAAGATAATTAACCTAAAAATAAAATAGGTCCTAAAATTTAAACAAATTTTAAAATTACTTATAAATATTGTTTAGATTTTCAAATAATTAGTTTCTCACATTTTATGTTAATGAAAGCCAATATCTCCATTAATGTGAATCGAGGTTTCATTGTTGGTTATGAGATCTAACCAAGACATATTTGCAATCTTGTCTCTCACTTTAAAAAATTATGTTGGTTGTTTAAGTTTATAATTGAATGATTAATGTGAATTTTAAATTTAAGAATTTTTGGTAAAAATTAATATATGTTTTTTTAATTAGAAAAAATAAAGTTTTTTTAAATAATTTTTATTTTATGATTTTTATTTTTATTAATGTAATTAATAATATATAGCAACAAACTTAAAATAAATAAAATTATATATATATCGTTTTTTTTTCTCATTTATATTCATAAAAATATGTTTTTTTTTTTTTAAATATTAGAATTTAAATCCATTTTATTTTTGGATTTATTGATCATAAAAAATGATAAAAAATTAGATTAAGAAAACCATTGAAATGAAAACTTTTAAATGGTTAAAATATATTTTATTAAAATGAATTTACATTAGTGTGCTTTTTATATATAATTTTATTAATTTTATATAAAATTTAAAATCTAGTGGATTTTATTTGAGATGGACATGAAAGGCATAATCACAATCTCTTCAATATTGAAATTTAAAATGTACTTCACCTTTTAAATGGTTAAAATATATTTTATTAAAATGAATTTACATTAGTGTGCTCTTTATATATAATTTTATTAATTTTATATAAAATTTAAAATCTAGTGGATTTTATTTGAGATGGACATGAAAGGTACAATTACAATCTCTTCAATATTGAAATTTAAAATGTACTTCACCTCTCTCAATGTAATCATATTTTCTCCACATAAATAAACACCTTAATTGTCATCGTTCACCTCTCTCAATGTAATCATATTTTCTCCACATAAATAAACACCTTAATTGTCATCGATAACAATTGAAATTGAGACATTATGGTATACACTTCTCCTTAACAAACAAAAAACAAACGACATAAAACTATACCAAAAACATGAAAAAATGTGAGATCAAATTTACATATAATGTAGAACACCGACATAAAACTATACCAAAAACATGAAAAAATGTGAGATCAAATTTACATATAATGTAGAACACCGAAATGACATAACTTAAAACTCTAAGCTCCATATATGGAACACACTATTTGTCCAAAGGGTTCAATATAAGCCACAAATAAAACTTACGTGTGGCTTATGCATTGTTTGGCTCGCAAGTTATAATCTCGCCCCCACTCTTGAGTCGTTAGTCCTATACCCAACCTTATTATATTCCAAATTTAATGTTGAATAGCCTTCTAGTGATCACGTAGGTGGCATCATGGTTAACCTTATAATACTTCAATATAATAGTATATATCGAAGGCTTGAGTCAAGCAAGTTGTAAAACCAATCAATTACTACTATATTAATCTATGGGAGAAATATTTTGTCAAATAAAATGAAATCAATTACTACTATATTAATCTATGGGAGAAATATTTTGTCAAATAAAATGAGTAGAGATCCAAATTCAAAGGAAGTTGCGTCCTCTTTATGTGAGTACGTCTTTGACTTATAGGTAGTTTATATTTTCGGGAACCAAGATTAGGGTTCATCCACACAACACAAAACAAATTTTGGAGTAATAGGCAAAACCCGCAAGATTTTCTTGACTTAATGAAAGAAATATTTCATTGGCTTGATGCAAGTTTGGATACCACGAAAGTGACAGTCTTAGTTATATGATTTTTGTTCCATGTGTGTATAGTTAGTTATGTACAAAATACTATGGAGACATATCCTATCTTTCATTCCATTTATAATGGTATGTCTTATCGTCGTGGCCCACAACAAAAGCAAACGAAAATTTATTGCCATGGCCCACAACAACAAAAAAAAATTGCAAGATGCTCAATACCTGTCATTAGAATAAAAAATGTTATATTGTGGTTAATGCATTGGATAAAAAAATATTTTTCTTCAATACCTATCATTAGAATAAAAAATGTTATATTGTGGTTAATGCATTGGATAAAAACATATTTTTCTTCAATACCTATCATTAGAATAAAAAATGTTATATTCTTGTTAATGCATGGGATAAAAAAATCATTTTTCTTCCTGTTAATGTAGTGGAGAACAAGAATGATTTTTTATTCTTGAAAAAATGATGCGCCACATTATAGTTACAAGACCGACATGAGTAAGTTCATATAATGCTACTTAAAAATATCAAAGGTAATTTGAGAATATCTGTTCATCGCCATGGCCCATAACAAAAGAAAAACATTATCTTTATTTCTCTAAAAATGGTTGATGTTAAATACTCTTCATTAAAAAAAAAGTGTAAATGAAAAATATATTTATTTAATGAAACATATATGTAAATAAATATACTTGTTTATTATAAAAATGAATATAATATAATAAATATTATAGTTGATATTTGAATATTGACATATCAATCTAATTTTTTAGTCACATAATTTTTGTTATAATCTATATTTGAATATTGACATATCAATCTAATCTTTTGTCATATATTTTTTTTTATAAATTTTATAAAAATTAATAATAATAATAATAATATAAAATGAATTTTAATAATTACTTTTTTCTAACAAAATGTTATAATGAAAATATAAAATAAATTCCAATAATCAATTTTTTTATGATAAAGTGTTTTCTATGTTTATATAGTTTCATATATATGATAATAACACATGAAACATTTTAATCATAACTAAACAATAAATAACAAAGAGCAAAAATAACTCAATTATAAATTTAATCAAGAAAAACATTTAAACCACAATAATTAGTACTCTAGTAATCATTCAATGGTTCATAAATAAACGTACCTTTAAATGGCCATATCCAATCAACCATGAATCCTTACAAGTGGATAACTCAATCCGTTATGTTCAAATACAATATGCATATAAATCTTCAACTATTCTTTATAAAAATATAAAAATATGCATAACTACTATTCTTTATAAAAAGGATGGTAAGATACATGTTCCAACATTGTTCTTGGAAATATGCTCTTAATTAAATATTCCTCGATGTAGGTTAATTTATATGAAAAAAATTTAATTAGGAATGCATAAAAAGATTTTGCTTTTTAAAACATAATCAAAAGTTAAATAACAAAAATATGTTCTATATCATTATTAATAGTCATTCATTTTCGAATAATAAAACAAGGTTATGAAGAAATTGAAAAATATATATCTACTTAATTACCTCTACTTTTCAAAGATTATAGTAATGAAAAAAAGTTTACATCATAATGAAAATATGTAAGTAAAATTTTATTAAACTTGCAAAAGTCAATAACGTTTTTGATAAATAAAATACAAGACTTTGACTGCAAATTTCCAAGGTTTTCTCATTCGAGGGATGATTCCTAATAAATCAAGAAAAGAGATTAAGAAACTTAATAACAGAGTAAACACTACGTACAAAATATATTACCCCTCAATAATGGCGACAAAACCTAGAAAATCCCTTCCCTCGAAACCCCATCAAATCCAAATTCTTGAGGCTAGAAAAAATGCTACATGATGTGTATGCATATTTAATGAAGGAAAGGTGAGTATGTAAGAACCTTTACTGATGGATGAATGAGTATGTATGATAATGTTGTTAAATAAAAGTGCATATTCCTTTGTTTTATAGGAAATAATTAGTATGACTACTAAAAAGTTTTATAGGAAATAATTAGTATGACTATAAAAAATATTGTTGTAGGTATTAATTAAGGATTAGGTTTTAGAAAATATATAAAGATATGTTATAAACTATATTCCAATGATATAATGATTCTATGCAATATTTAATTCTCAATTTCTAAAAAGAGAAGACAAAGCTTTAAAGATAATTTTAAGTTATAAGTTACTTGTTTATAAATTGAATTTTCTAGAATTACATATATTTTTGTAACGACATCGTCGTTATGACAACAAACAAAGTATAAAAGGTAAATATATATATTTTTAAAAGGTATTAGGTAATTAACATAAATACATGATTCATAACAACACACAACCAACACAACATCAATATTTAAAAGCATTACAAATGACATGTCATCGAAATAAATAATGACACAAGCCAAATCATTAATCATAAATAACAACTACACATGGTCAATGCATAAACGTAAATAATGATGTCCTTCAACACATCACAATCTACCAAAGAATAATATAAATAATGATCAACCAGACACTAAATATCAATTAAATGCTTTCCCAACCTACCCTACAAGGTTAGGACCTCTAGGACACATAATAAATGCTCAAGTCCAGGATTCATCTGATTTATTTTGACCACTTAAGGTATCAGGGCTGGTGAATGTTAGAAGGAACGAGGAGGGATCTAAATCCCACTAATACAATCAAGTCGAATACAATTGGATCAACAACCAATCTCAATTATTAAGGAATTATGGCACAAGAGTAAGCGAATTCATAATCAATCATACATCAACATTAAATTCATGGCACAAGAGTAATCATCAATTTACTCCATGGCACAAAAGAAATCTTATCACATACCCCAATCATACATCACATTATTTTTTTTTTTAAATAAAACGGTGGGACCTTTTATATTAGCAAAAACCAAAGTATACAGTGACTGGTGTTGGCTCCAGTTGGCCTGCCTTAGCAGGAAACTAGGACAGCTGGGCCACCTATGCTTGATACATGTCTATTGTTAAAACATATTTATGCTCGCCCTGCCCGAGGGAAACCAGGGTGGCGGTGATATGGAGTTTCAAAAACCAGAGCATTCCTACGCTTAAAAGTCTATGAAAACTAACTAGACCACAACAATATTAAGACTTCTAACCAGGACCCTTGGGTGGCTGTTTGCTTGAGCTCGCTCGCTTGTATCCCGTTCGACGCCAGCCTGCTGGAATTGCAAACTCCTGTGCGCATGTTGGACACTGCTTCTTCGGAGTGGTCTTCGAGAAGGCTGCAAAGATCATGTCCATTCGCTGCTCCATTCTATCAAAACGATAGCCTAGGTCACCCAGCATGCTTCTGAGTTCGAAAACGAGTTCGAAAACGAGTGGCAGGTGCCAGGGTTCCAAGAAAGCGGGCTGGTCCAGTTCTCCTTCGTCGTCATGCTTCCGCCTACCGGTGCTTCCTTCTGCTTCTGCCTTATGGTCTTCCTTTGGACAAGTCGGTTTTTCCTTGCTCCTTTCTGTCCCTATGGTGTCGCTTGGCGGGATTTCCTCCTCGACTATGCAATGGGGGGGAAAGTCCAAGTGGGCAGCACTCCGTCTTTCTATGTGGGCGTGCTCGACTACCTCTGCCACGGGAGGTTGGTATAGCATGGCCTCCTCCGGGCTGATCTGTTCAACAATTGCCATAGGTGTCGACCAAGAGCGCCTCTTGCATCGTATGGATGCCAAAACCAAGGATTTCTCAAATTTTTGGATGCGCTTACGCCGGGATTCAGCCCTATACCAGATTGCCCCTCTGCGTGACTTGCCTCTGAGTCGAGGCATGCTGAAGGCTGCTGTAGGAATGTGAATGGGTGGGGGTTGGAAGTGCTGGGCTCCCTGTCTCTGCTCTATCCTTGACAGAAAACGGAGAGGTCTCTTGGACAGAGTGAGCTCTGCGAAGGTCGAATACATTTCTGCTCTGTCCCTTATCGCTATAAAACCACTAGCAGCTATACACACGATCACCATTAACTCTGTGCTCTGAGTGCTCTGCCTCCTGGTACCGCTCCCGCGCGCGAGGGGGCTCTTCGCATTAAGGGGGCTCTTCTCATTATTAATGGTGCAAGAGTGCTCTAGTTATCCAAGCCTAAACTGAATTCAAGACTAGATTAGACATCATAATAACCACCAGTTATTCATCACGCAAGAGAATATAATTACTTAAAACAATCCTACATTCACATAGTTAACGGCACAAGAGTATTCTAATCACTTAATTAAACATACATCAACATTTTCAATGCGCGCAAATAATCTAATAACTTAATCAATTAGACACCATCATTATTCCATAGAGCAAGTAATCTAATTACTTAAGCATCTGCATATTCATGGAGCAAAAGGAATCATTAGTTTTATTTTCATGGCACAAAGATAAGAAAATCACATAATCAATCATATTTCCTATTAATTTCATGGCGCAACAATTCTATTACAAACATACATCAATTAGAGAACCCAATTAACATCCATGAAACATTCCATCAAGTTTCCATTCTAGAGTAAGTATCAATTTAATTGATGCAATTAGCCATCATCAAGGGTCCATCTATAATAACATATATCGAACAATCGGTGCCAATACCATCTATTGGTTAACATTCAAGAAATGATCTATGGATAATTTTTTACCAACAAGAGATGATTTATCATGTACATAAAACAAATTTTTCACCACGCCCCTTGATTGTTGCTTTAGTAATTTAATTCCTTTAACACTCTAGAAGGGTTGATGGTTAGGAGCTAACCCCTAAATAAATATTACCTTTTTATAGTAATACTACCAAACCTCGATAAGTGAAATAACCGTTGGTTAAAATTCCATAAAGTAACTCATATTTCTAAATTCAGATCACTTTTAATTGAGTAAATGTGCTAATGTCCAAGGAATCGTTACTGACATAATTATCTACCACCGCAAAGAAGGGATTTAAATCGAGCAAGAATCAATCACCCATTTGTGTTGTGCCCACTCGAACGATAGATTGAACTCAAGTACTATGTTTTATGACAGATTGACACACACGGTGAACCAGCATAAGGCCCTCCAAAGGCTTCAGCACGAAACTTATGATGTAGAGACAACAAGATTGAAAACAAGTGTTAAATGTAGCTATCTAAAAATTAACACCTTCAAGTTCAACTAAGGGAACTAGAGTCTGGACTGAATTGAGCAACAAGGACTGACAACCTATCGTGAAGCTGAGATTTACACATCAAAATCTTGCAACATGAACAACAAAAAAAAAACTAAGTGCAAAACTAAGTGCTGGACTGTTAAACTCAAAGAGAGGTCAGACTAGCAATGCATAAAAACCTACTTGTAATATTAAGAAGACCAGTCCATGAAAGTCGAACTTCGGGACATCCTTGACCCATATACAAGTGACAGTTTTGAAGGGCCCCTGTGAGAAATTGAACCAGCAAGGATATCGTTCACAGGTATCTACGTAGGATTCATTGATCTAAAATTTGAAGCAAGATGGGTAACCCTAAATTGACGGTGTGCACCACATCTTTATGTGCATCCAACTGCTTGACACTCAAAATGAAATTTAAATTTGAAACTAACAAAATAACTGTAACGACCCCATCATTACACCAACCAGTGGAGTAAATTTTGTTTTTGTTTGTTTCAGGAGATAAGAGGCAAGAAGGCGATGACAAAAACAGTTTAACCTCACCACTGATGAAGAAAAAAAACACCGCATCTAGGCAATAGGTTACAATGACACCACATTCATGCACAAAGACAACTGGTGAAACATGCGCAGAAAAGCAAGGAGGACGACTACCCACCTGATGCAGCACGACCATGCCTACAAGCTAAGGGAAAAAATCCCCAACCCGACATCACGGCCTAGACGATCAAGGATTATAACCTCAAGGCACACGGACCTAACACCTGAAGGTGTTCGGCCCTTACACCAAGAGCAACTTGCGTGCTTGAAAACACTCACACAAAAGCACCTACTTCAGCCAAGATCTCATTCGTCGCTATTCCCCAGGGCGCACCATGATCCCCTCATCAGGAATCATGTTGTTCCCAAGTGTTTGATGCATCAATAACCTTGGCGCAACGCATCCAGCTGGACCAATGAACTCAATATGAATCCGATGCGCGAAGGGATGAAATAACTGACAGGAAGACTACGCCTACGCCCCCAAGCAACGGGTAGGCAAGAAGCATGGAGACACCGCTCAACAGATGCACAATCCAATAAATGATGTGACAACATCCAAGAGGTCCTAAGGTTAAGTAAGAGGTCCTGGCGTGAAGGGTAAACTATTGTAAGGTTACCAAGGACATAAACTTCATAAAGGGTGAACTAAAACATAACTCAACAATCAACATGCTAGCCTTCACGGTACGTGTCTATTAAGGTAAGTGCACTACTCAACCCTTAAAAGTGATCACACACTGCTTCATTATCTAAACAATAAGCTGCCCTAAATGACGAGTCGTAATTAATCAACAAGTGTGAAGATAAATTATCCCTTAAATATTGAGTACACCTTGACTTAATCTAAGGTGATTATTCACAATACTTATTCAAGTTGATCCGTTAATTGGGTGATTATTGGAAAAATTGGTCATCACTAAAGGGGTTGGTTCTCGACCATGTAATTATTATTTAAATTACCCTAAACTACTTTAATAAAATAATGCCTGCCTTAGATAGTGATATCCTAATATCATATATGTTGAGTTTCCAATCTACAAAACTACACAATTGATCCTAGTAGAAATGACAAGGATATCATGAGTAAAAGAATCAATAATATCTTCTAGTAGAAATTCACATTGAGTAAGATCAAGAACAAAAGAAGTACAATATCATGCTAATTAATATGTGATTGGAAAGATTTAATCTAACCATAAAAAGTGTGTTAATGAATTAAATAACTAATTCCATAACCATCAAACACAAATAAAACAATAATACACAAGAATAATTTCAAATCAAATTGGGAACTGAACACTAGAGAACTTATATGTGTACATGTGTCACAAGAACAAGAATTAAGCCACAAGAAATGGTGGCGATTAGAAGTGATGGGGGTATTATTATGAATTAGGTAAGGAGAATGAATTTAAAGAGCTCAATCTTGCAAAAATTTAACAATCAACGCAGTCGTCCACCACAGCCACCAAATCTCTGCCAGTTATTAATGTTCATGGGGGTGGCTATAAATTGGTACACGCACTTGCCAATTACAAGGTAACTGCCAAAATTAACGCCATCAGCAAAAGGAAACACAGGAGAAATCAATGATAGGGAAACACAGGTATCAAGCAACGAATAGAAATCCTGAAAAAGAAAACAAATGCCAGTTTTATCTAAAGTCCAATCACCAGGTATTCGAGGAAAATCACAGTCAAAACCCAAGGCAAACTCGCCGGCGAATTAAAATGAAAATGCAGTCTTCAGAAAAGGAGAAAAATTGCTATGTACTGAGGGTAACCACTTGCAGTTTTTAATGGGAAAATCATCAGGAAAATGTGGGTGACGTGTTGAAATATTAAGGTAAAATTGGTTGTGTGTTAAGGGTAACGTAACCAGACGAACTAGCCGTCCAGACAGTGCAGTAAATACACTGGTTGCCAAGAAATAAAAACTAAAACACAAACAAGGCAGCAATCAATCGCGCACCTTCAAATTTCAGGAACAAGCTGTGGAATGCAACTTGGAGAAATCGTGTGGTGGACAAGCAAGGCAAAAGGGACTGCTAACTAAATTTGAGTAACTGTTTTAGAAGAGAATCTAAACATCTAACTATACAGAAACCGCAGAGTCAAGTAGTGGTTAGGGAAGCTGCGTGAGCGCTGAGTTAAGAAAGGTAAAATTCATTGGGTTAAGTCACGGTTCTAAAAGAGAGAAGACATGGACAAGAATTATTTTTATGTCATCATTAATAAGCAAATATCTGTACCAAGAACACACCAGAATGAAATTACAATGCTGTAATCATTTAGATAAGAAATCGTTGTACCACACATCCCCGGAAATAAGAAATAAAGGTGATTATTGTAAGAGGTAAGGAGCTCATAGACAAATTAATAAAAAGAAGATGCTCTGGTTTGAATCCATATCGTCCAAAAATAAAAACATAATGTATCTACAGCCCAATAATATGAAGACAGAGAATGTACAATAGTGAAAAGAAATCATGTAAACGATTTACAATTCGCTGCCCCAAATCGTTGCCGAGTTCCTTTCAGTCCAGAGGTAAAGAAATTAAGGTTCTAAGTTAAGGGTGATTACGATCGCAGTCTTACAATGCAATGTTCACATTCAAACGACAAATCTCCAGAGTAACAAGGGAAAAATGCAGTCACAACCATTGGCCAAATGTAGAGAAAGAAAATAAAACTTCGTCATCATTCAATCAATTGCCAGGTTAATTAGTCGCCTCAAGGCGCATGACAAACAATCAGCCAAGGACAAATAATCAGAGGTAGACGGCTAATAGGTGCGTCCTTCTCTCATCATCCTTGAACACAAAAGAAAACCGTTGAGATCCATAGGTCTTTTAATGCTATGGCAACGACCGTAGATCAGGCTCCTGGCCGACTGCTCAGGCAAGGAATGGTGAGTTAGGGAAGAAAGGAAAAACAATCGCATGGGTCACAGTCAAACACCACAGGGCTGTCAAGTCATGCGGGGAACGAAGGCCATGGGAGTCAACAATCATCGAGCTAGGCTAAGAAAAGATTTAGTCATCAAATTTTAAAAATAAATCAATTTACTTCTCCATTAAATACGCAGATAAAAGAATAAATCCTAATACAATCTATGATACTCAAAATAAAGAGAGTGTATCGTTGCCTGATCACCCACTTTGAATGACGTCCTACACTCTCCGTGCAACTTCCGCTTGCCGACCGACAAGACTTCACCGGTACCTCCCAGCCAATTCTAGGGGTACTCTTCTTCCCCCTTATCCCCCCTCGAGCCGCAAAGGGGCCACACACTCACCATCCAGAGATTTCGACTAGCTCCCAGCTCGCCTTGCAAGGCCGAGCTACCACTCCTCACCGAGCTGGGTATCCCAACTCCCACAAGTTAAGTCAGTTAAGTAGATATTTCTGCAGCATAACACTACGCAACCAGAATATGATCCTTCATCCTTCTCCTTCCTTTATTTTATATAGTTTCAAACTTCCTTTCTTTCATAAAATCTCATTTAATTAAAGTTTTTAAAAATAAATTCCTAAAAATTCTTCTCCGTACAAGTGTCCCCCATCCCCTACATTCCTCCATAAATTAATTTCTTTAATTAAGTAGCTATCTTTATTTCCCCCACCCACCTAGAGTTACTCCTAAAATCACTCCTAGGTATCCCCAAATTCTCTTACAGGTTTTAATAACTTTCCCTTTTATTATATTACTAGTTCAGTTTAAATTAGAAAGTTCTTAAATGGTAGATTCTTTACTAAGTTTGACCTTCCTCTTTTCCCCTTAAGTCTCCCCCCTTTTCCTTTTTTATGTTACCTCTTTTCCTAGTTTCCTAAAAAAAGTTATTTTCCCTCTTTCCCCTTTTTAATTAGAACTCAAAAAGACAGGTGTGGAATTTAACCCCTTTTTCCCTTTTATCATTTAATTAGTATATTTTAAATTATCAAAAAGATAAAACAATTAATTCCCTTTTTCACATTTTATATCAACCTAATTTTTTTTTTATGAATAAATTAAATTTCTAACTCCCTTCATGTTAGAAGATTTAACGAAGATCATAATTATTATTTAAGTTGTTTTTATTTTTATTATTATTAATTTTTTTTTATAGAAGACAAAATTTTACCACTAGCGTAATTTAGACTTAGACCTTAGATTTCGTACGGGACGACATTTAAATAGGGAAATTATTTTAAAATACTTAACACGTTATTCATCTTAAGGCCATCTAGGTTCATCCCTCTATCATTGACAACGCGATGTGCCCTTCAGGACACACTAGGTGCTCCAAGGGTGCCACTCGCCTCATATGTTCCCTTGTGTGACGTGCCCTTCAGGATGCACTACGTGCTCCAAGGGTGCCACTTGCCTCATATGTTCCCTTATGTGACGTGCCCTTTAGGACGCACTACATGCTCCAAGGGTGCCACTTGCCTCTTGATTGATTTGGTAGACATCAATAACCCTTGGAGTCAACACTCCGCCAGGTGAACTTGTCGGAGACTAAGGGCCTCTAAGGAATAAGGCCCTTGCCTTATTGCGTGCTCCTTAGAATAATCATGAGCGACTGTCGTAGTCTGCCCTCATGGCATCGTAGGTCCTCTCGAACTAGGTAATCGTTAACCTACAGTTCAAGCCACGACGACAGTGCTAGTAGGCTGTGATAGGGCTGTTGTCCACACCTCTCCCTCAACATCTCTGGTAGCCGTGCATGACCCCTTTACTCCACATGTGAGTCTGGTCGACAAGCTATCGTCAGCCTGCATCATCAAAAAATCATGTCAAAACATATCCATATCATATCATCTAATCAGATGCGCTAATATCATAGTAAAACAATCAAACCCCAATGGTACATTCCCTGACTCAATCCAGATTCCAAGGGGGTCCATCGATGCCTCTGCATCCTCGAGATCCAAAATCCTGCACACTTAGTAAACCGAGTCAATAGCACCTGTCTATGTCAATGCAGTAAAACAACATGTCATCAACCCATAACGCCTCATAATCAAAATCAAAAGTTTTAATAGCATAAAAATCTGGATCACTTGCAAGCAAGTGTCCTCAAAGAATAAGTTCTCTCAGTGTGCTAGAGCGGGATGTTACAAGAAATAACATATAAATTATGCTATTGTACTACCAATGATGTTGGGGAAACATGATGTTGAGTACTTAAAATTGTAGTGGAATAAAAAGAAAGGCAGCCATCTACCAAAATTCAATTGACTGAGTAATTAGGAAATAAAAGTTGCTCGAGGAATCAATTCTACTTTTGGGGTATTCTATGTGGATACCAATAAACCAAAAGTAGTTAATAGCTTACTTGCCACTGCAACTCGAACTCACATTTAAAAATACACAAGCCTATACACACGAAAACCACCTAGCCTCAAAACCCACTCGAGCCTACAAGAAGTATCCGCGTATGACAATCTCCATCACTTTTTTTTTAGACAGTCTCTTCATTCTCCTCTTCAAACAAAGACTGCGTAGGATAGAAAAATAAAATACCTCTACCACAGACAGAAATTATGGTGCCCAACCATAACAAGCAGCCTACAAGTTGAATGGAGGGAAACAAAGACTTTATTGACAAATGGGAAGAAAAAAAAATGACATACGATAGATGGACAACTTGTAACACTAAAATAAGGAAAAGGATTACCCCCCACAGACCAATCAACCCACGTAGAGCCATCCTTTCCTATACGCGTGAACAACTCATGTCTCTGCTCCAGATTCTGGTATGGGAGGCCAATGCTGCTTGGGTCTATCAGGATCATTGCATGACCCTCCAAGAAAGGTGGTTATCACTTACCGAAGTTCAAGGTGAAAGGAAGGAAATCACATTTGAGCATAAAAGCAATTATGAATCTAGAATTGCATTGCTGAAAATTGTTGAAGAATATCTTATTTGTAGGTTGTTTCAATTTATTTGCGAAGAGAAAATGAAGGATTTGTATAGTGTTTGACCTATTAAATAAATGTGCAATTCTAAGTTCAAAGGTTTCGGTATCTAGCCTGGAGTAGCATAAGTCCAAGGAAACGTCACTTTAAATTCTTTAGCGAAGTGTAAGGATCATAATAAGGCGATGATGTTGCTTAACTAATCATTCAAGCTTTTAGGGGGTGTGGGTCGTCCAAAAAAAATAGACATCCTACAAATCAAGTGATGCATACAACTGATGGAAACCCGCCAGTGGCAGCGATTAAGGATTTTTAAAATCAAATTTTTCTGTAGCCCATGTAAGAATTTATTCTAGTTTACACAACAACAAGAAAAACTCGACCAATTCAAATTTCGAAGTCCATCACCAATTACAACAATATTTAAATCCGTAGACAACATTTTAACTTAATCAGAAATACAATTTTAACGAGAATATTGTATATGATGACGAAGGTGAACCTGGAGTTGATCCTCGGCAACTCGCGCTTCTTCCGACCTCCCTCTTGTTAATCGATAAGACTTCACGGGTACCTTTGTGCCAACACTAGGGGTACTCTTCTTCCCCTCAACCCCCCGAGCCACTACTCTCTCTCTCAAGCTGGGTAAATTCCAACTCTCACAAGTAGAACTAGTCAAAATTTTTGCAACATAGCCTTGCCCATAAACACTGTGTGTCTTACCCCTTTTTCCCATTATCTTTACATGATTTTCCTCCATGACACCTTGCCACTTGCACATTTAATTCACTTTTTTTAAATAATTAATTAAGAGTTATGTCCCCCATACACTTTTCACCCTTTCCCTTAGTTGCACAAGTAAATCCACAATTTATTTTAATAAAAGTGAATTTTTCTCACCCATCCTAAAAGCGCTCCTAAAATCACTCCTAGTTTTCTCTTTATTACCCTTATTTCCAATTAATAACATATGCCTTACTAATTCTGAGTTGAGTTAAAATATGAGTCTTCTCCTAGTTAAGATAGTGGTAGTTAGACTTTAGATTCCCTGCTATGGGTGCACCTATTCTTTCATGCTTTATTCCTTTCTTATCTTAAATTCCAATTAGGTATTTTCTATACACATGTGTATTATATTAATTCTTTAGAATTATTTCATCTTTCTTATTTTCTTGAATTGACTTGCCTCTTTCCTTTGTTATTTAATTAACAATTAGTTTTAGTCTTCTTACCCACTTAGGAATACTTTTTGCATAGTCTTAGATTTTCATTTGAGGATTTGCAATTAATTAATTCAATCATTAATTCATTAATTAATTAAAGCCAACAATGCTTAAAGATTTTACAGAGTTTAATTATTCGCTCAAGGTTTTCTAGGCCACCTAGATTCATTGACTCAATTTATAATTCACGATGTGCCCTTCAAGAAGCACACCGTTCTCCAAGGGTGCCACTCACCTTTGATTCAAATTTTTAATTACGTGACGTGCCCTTCAAGACACACTCCTTGCTCCAAGGGTGCCACTCGCCTTTCACTGGTTTTGGTAGTTGTCCAACTCTTGGAATCAGTACTCCATTTGGGTGGCCTTATGAGAGACTAAGAGCTTCTAAGGAATAAGGACCATGCCTTATTGTGCTCCCTTTAGAAATCTTCGTAAGCAATTTTCTTAGTATGGGCCCATGACATTATGGACCTCTCGAACTAGGTAATCGTTTACCTACAATTCGAGTCATGACGGGAGTGCTAGTAGGCTGTGACAGGGACATTTCCACACCTCTCCCTCAATATATGGTCTATGTGCATGGCCCCTTTACTCTTTATGTGAGTCAGATTAGCAAGAAATGGTCAGCCTGCATTCATCAACAAAACACTGTCAATGATACATATACAAGATCATAATATATAATCAATCATATATCACATATGCATAAATGAAATACTCAAACCAATACAATCCACTCCATAACTTAGTCTGGAGTCCAAGGAAGTCCATTGATGCCATCGACATCCACAATCTGTCAAGTGTCATGCACACTCAGGAAAAACTTGTTAGTAACAATTGTCAATACGCATATATCAATAACATTGAATCATAATTATCAACATCACCATAAGATCCAAAAGCGAAATATACAATCATGTATTATAACCAGATCACTTGCACACAAATGTCCTCAAGGATAAGTCAATAACATGTGCTCGGAAAAGCGAGATGTTACAATTTTTATGATGATTGTAGAAGATCCTTCATTGATGATTATTTAATTCAAATATTGTTCCAATTATCATCTCCAATGATCTCTTTCCAAATCTTAAATTTGCTTATCGGTTGACCACCCTACCAATTCCCAAATGTGTACTCTTCTTCCCTGAAGGACCTAAAGCCACAATGGATTGTATGAGAAAAGTATAAAAGATAGCATGTAGAAGGTGTAGCTCCTCCAGATCATTTGAGATCCACACCTCTGTGGTACTATCACATTCTTGCGACCAAGCTTAACACCAACTCACCAAGAAAAAAGTGAGCATTATGACATGCATCGAGCATTTGACTGCAAAAAGGTGAGCTCTAAAGCCCAATCCTCCTTTCTTCTATAAAATTTCAGGCTTGTATCATTTTCCACATCATACAAAATACTAATCATTTTAATTAATAATTGCATATTATTAACCCACCAATGTGTCACTCCATGCACAAGTAATTATTTTATTTAAAATTCAAAATAAACATTATTAATCATATCCTAACCTCTTCTCATATTTTTACTTTAGATGTCCCATATATCCCTTTTATTTTTCCTGGTTGAGTGGTTGCACTTGAAATTGTTATTTTCTATTTAATTAAAATTTATTTCCTTTCCTTTTAGCTCACCATGTTTTATATGTATTTCCATTTCCAATTATAAAGTAAATTATATTTCCCTTTTAACAAGCATGTGGATAACCCTATATGATCAATCAAATGAGTGATGCAATTCAATTTCTCATGCTAAAATAAAATGCATATGAAAAATGACACTTTTCTCCAAAGAATATACATAAAGTGAATCAAAATCCATACCAATGGTGAAACCAAATTAACTCAAAGATTTCGATTATTTAGTACCAACAGGTAGACATGTTATAATGAAAACTCTTCAAGTGCATGATACCAAGGGTACCATACCCCTACATGCCCTTCAAGTACTACTTAATTGTATGTACCAAGGATTATATGTTCACATGTGTCATTCAAGTATCATTATCAATGGTGGAGGACAATGTCATGGTTTGGACTTAGATAACCGAACACATTCCCTGTTGGTGAGAGATTGATCGTCAATGAGGAATGAATATTAATACTTTATTGTGTGCCCCTCAAGAGAACGTTATAAGTGATTGAATCGACATCCTATCCCTGAGGGAAAATGTAACCACTAGGGAAAAACATAGGCATGTGTTTTTCAACCTATTACACAACAAGGAGGTTATTAGACATGAATAGGCAACCTAGACCTCCTCTCCCTAATATTACTCATATCACATCTCATCAAACAAGTTTTTATCACGTTTAAGATTATTTGGCAAATGTTTCCCTATCTCTAGACACCACACTCTAATAATTTTATTATCTTAACATATTAATCATTTCTTTTAAATATATATACTAAACTATAACTAATCAATAAATTTTTAATATTATTCTTTGGTTAAGTTGTAATACCATTTTTTTTATTATACGTTTTAAAGAGAATCTAACCACTTTAATTAAATCAAACATGTAAATTAAAATAATTATTAGTCCTAGATTAAGATCTAAACTATTTCTAATTGGATAAGAGTTTGTCTTCTTAGCATCTAAGGAAATAGGTTAATGATCCAAGAAATAGATGCCTTTAAGTTGATGAGAAAGTTTACCTCCTTATGTACCACCAATAAATCATTTCTGGTGACATGATTTTTCTTGAATAATAGTGAGTGTCAACACATACTCATGAATAACAACACTAATAAGTATCCTCACTACAAATTAACAATAGATTAAGATAAATTATACCACATGCTTAAAGAAAAACTAAAATATACATTTTTTCTATAATAAATTTTGACTTTATTTATAATTTTAAATTCTTTTTAAAATATTTTTTCTTTTTCTTAGAATAAATTTTATCTTTGTTTTTAATTTTAAATTCTTTTCATCGTAATATATTTGCAAAAAAATACACGCATTTCATTCTCTATATGCATCTTTCACCGCCACAAATTTGGCAAAGGTAATTTTCATAATCCTTGACACTTTCAAATAATTACTTCCTCGCATTTATCTTTATGAATCTAAATATCTCCATGAACTTGAATCAAGCGTTTCATTATTCTTTCATAGACATGACATGTAAATATTAGCATGTCGCTTCTCACTCACTTCTTAGTATCTTATGGTAGTTTTTTTTAATTCTAAAAATAACCTTCACATTTTCCAATTATCTCTTTTTCATGGTTTACCTTGATGAAAGTCGATATCTCCATCAATGTGAATGAAGGATTTGATTATTCTTCCCGAGATATGATGAATATATATTGATGAATATATATTTGCAATGGTGGATTTTTTTGAGTATGTATTATTTTTCACTACAAATATACATGTTTATTCTTTTCTAATTGCAAAAGATATTCTAAAAATTATAATTTTCACTATTTACTTATTATTTAAGTTATATTTTAAGATTTGAGTATGTTATTATTTTTCACTACAAATATACATGTTTATTCTTTTCTAATTGCAAAAGATATTCTAAAAATTATAATTTTCACTATTTAGTTATTATTTAAGTTATATTTTAAGATTTTTTCTGAGTGGACAATTTATCTAATTACAAAAGATATTCTAAAAATTATAATTTTCATTATTTAGTTTTTATTTAAGTTATATTTTAAAATTTGTTCTTAGTGGATAATATACGATAAATGCAAACAAAATGAATATTAAAATATATATATAGTTTTATCCCTTTCTCATGGTAATATTCATATTCATGGTAATATGTAATTTTTTAAATATCATCTATTTAAATTTATTTTAGTTTCAAATTATAGAGGAATTTAAAAAATAATTGAGATGTAAAACTTTTAGTATCTAAGACATTTGGAGCTAAGATGAATTTATGCTGATGTGATATACAAATATTCTATTTTATTAATTTTGTATAAAATTTAAAATTGGGTTGTCCTAATATGGAATTTACAAATGAGAAGGACATTTCGAAGAGATTACAACATAAGAAATTGATTGTAATATAGGGGTCAAGTAAGGTTATCCCTTACTGTACCCTTTTTGGAATTTATATTGACATGTTTGACATTCATTTGCAAGAACCAAGTTGCATAAGAAATTCATTGTAATATAGGGGTTAAGTAAGGTTATCCCTTAGTGTACCCTTTTTGGAATTTATATTGACATGTTATACACTCGTTTGCAAGAACCAAGTTGCATTGGAAAAACCTTAGTCTAGAAAGCCACCAATTTTCTTCTTTACAATGATGATGTTGTTCTTTTAGCATAAATTCCCTATGATGTTGAAAAGAAGTTAAAAATCCTCAAGTATACCTATTTATTGAATAGTCAAGTTAGGAAATATCCATAAGACTAAGTTTATAATAACTAATTCTAAAAAAATCTCTTACTCTAATTTTACTTATGATAATAATATCTTAGATGGATTTAGTTCATACAAGTATCTTAAAGTTTCAACTTCATCATAATCTCATTCTGAACTTAAAGTTTCAACTTACATTATAATCTCATTCTGAACTAAATTGTAGAGAAAATGAGTAGAGAAGAGATATTCTATTTGATTAATTTTGTATAAAATTTAAAATTGGTCCGTCCTAACATGGAATTGACAAATGAGAAGGACATTATAATATCTTCAATACTATCCTTTAGAATGCACTTCACTCCTCCAAAAAACATTCGAAGAGATTACAATATCTAAAGGTTTCTTCAAAGTTGAGAGCTACAACAATGAGACAGTATGAAAAAGTTATTGCTAATTCTAAGAATATTGTGGGTCGAACATAAGAAATTAATTCTAATATAGGGGTTAAGTAAGGTTATCCCTTGGTGTACCCTTTTTGGAATTTATATTGACATGTTAGACATTCGTTTCCAAGAACCAAGTTGTATAAGAAATTCATTGTAATATACGGGTTAAGTAAGGTTATCCCTTAGTGTACCCTTTTTGGAATTTATATTGACATGTTAGACATTCGTTTACAGGAACCAAGTTTCATTGGAAAAACCTTAGTTGGGAAAGCCACCAATTTTCTTCTTTACAGTGACGATGGTGTTATTTTATCATAGAATCCATATGATCTTGAAAAGAAGTTAAAAATCCTCAATTATATCTATTTTATTGAATAGTCATGTTAAGAAATATCCATAAGAGTAAGGTTATGAGAACTAATTCCAAAAAAATATCTTACTCTAATTTTACTTATGATAATAATATTTTATATGGATTTAGTTCATACAAGTATCTTAAAGTTTCAACTTCATCATAATCTCATTCTGATCTTAAAGTTTAAACTTGCATTATAATCTCATTTTGAAAGTAAATTGTAGAGAAAATGAGTAGAGAAGAGATATTATATTTTATTAATTTTGTATATAAAATTTAAAATTGGGTCTTCCTAACATGTAATTGACAAATTAGAGGGACATTATAATCTCTTCAATACTATCTTTTAGAATGCACCTCACTCCTCTAAAAATAATTCAAAGAGATTACAATATATAAAGTTTTCTTCAAAGTTGAGAGCTACAACAATGAGACTATATGATAAAGTTATTGCTAGTTTTAGGAATATTGTGGACTGGACAAAAGAAATTAATTTCAATATAGGGGTTAAGTAAGGTTATCCCTTAGTGTACACTTTTTGGAATTTATATTGACATGTTAGACATTCATTTGCAAGAACCAAGTTGCATAATAAATTCATTGTTAGGGGTTAAGTAAGGTTATCCCTTAGTGTAACTTTTTTGGAATTTATATTGACATGTTAGACATTTGTTTGCAAGAACCAAGTTGCATTGGAAAAACCTTAGTCGGGAAAGCCACTAATTTTCTTCTTTATAGTGATTATGTTGTTCTTTTAGCATAGAGTCCCTATGATCTTGAAAAGAAGTTAAAAATTCTCAAGTATATCTATTTTATTGAATAGTCATGTTAGGAAATAAGAAATTCAACTGCATAGAGTTCCTGTGATCTTGAAAAGAAGTTAAAAATCCTCAATTACATATATTTTATTGAATAGTCATGTTAGGAAATATCTATAAGACTAAAGTTATGATAACTAATTCCAAAAAAATTACTTACTCTAATTTTACTATATCTATTTTATTGAATAGTCATGTTAGGAAATAAGAAATTCAATTGCATAGAGTCCTTGTAATATTGAAAAGAAGTTAAAAATCTAAGTATATTTATTTTATTGAATTATCATGTTAGGAAATATCCATAAGACTAAAGTCATGAAAGTAATTCCAAAAAAATCACTTACTCTAATTTTATTGACAATAATATCTTATGTGGATTTAGTTCATATAAGTATCTTAAAGTTTTAAGTTGCATCATAATCTCATTTTGAACTTAAAGTTTCAACTTGTATCATAATATTATTCTGAACTAAATTGTAGAGAAAATGACTGAAATAGAGAGGAAATCCTATTCGGTTTTAAGATCAATTATAAAAAGATAAATTTTTGGTTTTATGAATAAGAAAATTCTCTTATGTAGATTTTTTATTTTACTAATTCTTTATGGTTGTGAATTTTTTCCTTGTAGCATTTATAGAGAAACTTGGAGTCAAGAAAATCCAAAAGAATTTTATTATTTATAACCTTAAAGTAAAGATAAATACTTTTCTCATTCTTCTCTAAACACTGTTTTTTTTTGTCATTGACAATAAAGTCATGATTAAGTGTCCCTAATATATTAGCATAAGAAAATTAATTAAGTATCATAATGTACAAGCATAATATAATTGGCATGAAGGATAAAATACTTCATAGAATCACTTTGAATTGTAGTAAAGGTCACCTAACAATTAAGAGAGAAGATTTTCTAAGGATATTGTTTCCTAGCTAAACCACTAAAGCATTCAAGGAGACCACTGTTCAATTTATTGATTATATATAATTCCCTATTAAAAATATAGTTAAAGAGAAACTATGGTACCACAAAGAAATAGAGAATAAGAAGAAGATACTATCCTGCATAAATACTCTTTTTCTCATTCTCCTCTAAAGACTATTTTTTTGGTCGTTGATAAGAAATTCATAATTAGGTATCGCTAATATATTACTATAAGAAAATTAATTAGGTATCCTAATGTACAAACATACAATAATTAGCATGAAAGATAAAATACTTCCTAGAATCACTTTGAATTCTAGTAAAGGTCACACGGCCATTAACAGAAAGGATTTCCTAATGATGTTGTTTCATAGCTAAACCACTAAAGCATTCGAGGATGCCACTTTTCAATTTATTAATTATATAGAATGTCATATTACAAATATAGTTAAAGAGAAACTATGATACCACAAAGAAATAGAGGATAAGAAGAAGCTACTATCATGTGCATAAATTAATCAAAACTATCTCAATTTTATGATTAGCTTAATAAAAGAAATCAAATTTGTTGAGATAAGAATAAATTTTTATGAGTTTCATAGTGAAGCTAGTGTAAAGGCTGAGCTTCATAGTGAAGCTAGTGTAAATGACCCAAAATCACTTTCTCTTAAAATTCCCTTCCTATATACACATTAAGATTCGACTACAAAATATTTATAACACTAATGATCTTAGTAATTTGTTAATCCATAAACACCAAAAAAAAGTTTTTGAAATTTATTAAGTTTGATAATTTACTAGTTATTTGATTAGAATTAGAAAGAATACAAATTTTATTTGATTAGAATTACAGAATACAAATTTGAATTACATGTCTTTAATGTGAATTAATCATTTTTATAGAAATAGAGTCGTATTTAAACAATGTACACTTTGTAAAAAGATATAATTTAAAGTAAAAATTATATTGAACATTTTACATGATAATATTGAGATTAGTTTGGTTTGCTAACTTGAGTGTCATTTGATTAGAATTAGAAAGAATATAAATTTGGATTACATATATTTAATGTGAATTAATCATTATTATAGAATTAGAGTCTTATTTAAATATTGTACACTTTGTAAAATTATATAATTTAAATTAAAAAAAAAATATTGAACATTTTACATAAGATTGATAATAAAATTGAGATTAGTTTGGTTGGCTAACTTGAGTGGTTGATGTTTCTAGCTTTATAAAATTTATCTTAAAATTAACCTTCCATATTCATTACTTAACATAAAAAAAATATCAAACATTTTTAATTAAATTTGAAGAATTGTATTTTATATTTTTTAATAATTTATTATATAATATTAATCAAAATCACTTAAAACTTAAAATATACTTGTAGTTACTTAAAAATGGAATATAATATTTTTTCTTATAAACTGTACTGTCTTATAAAATAAAAAAATGAGAAAGATCGTCTTCTTGATTATTTTTAATTATAAAGAAACAAATTATTGATTATTAATATATCGTATACAAAAAACAAATCATAAATAATATTCTCCACGTTATTTAAACTAAAGTTTACAAAATTTTAATCTATTTTTTAAACTAAATTATTACATAAAATATTAACATTTTTAAGCAAAGTTTAGTAATTGTATTTTATAGTTTTATACAATAAAAAAAAAGATCGACTTCTTAATTATTTTTAAGAAACAAATTATTGATTATTAATATATCGTGTATAAAAAAAAATCATAAATAATATTCTCCACTTTCTTTAAATTAAAGTTTAAGAATTTTTAAATTATTTTTTAAATTAAATTATTACATAAATTTTAGTAATTGTATTTTATATTATTTAATAATTTATTATATAATATTAATCAAAATCACTTATAATTTAAAATATACTTTTAGCTATTTAAAGATGGAATATAATAATTTTGCTTATACACTGTAATGTCTTATAAAACTAGCACAACCACTCAAAACCGTGGCTGATTAACGTTGAAAGGTGCGGACAGAGTGAAAGGATGGATTCAGAGGGTCATGATCAGTCAGAGCCTCAGACGTGCATTAAAGAGTGTGGATTTTTTGGAAACTCAGCCATGGAGAATATGTGCTCAAAGTGTTATAAAGACCATTTGCTAGAACTGGAAGTAAAAGCAACGCCTGCCAATGATCAGACCACCAAGGTCGAAGTAAAAGCAACGCCTACCAATGATCAGACCACAAAGGTCGACCAGACATGCATTAAAGGGTGTGGATTTTTTCCAAGCTCTGCAACAGAGAATATGTGCTCAAAGTGTTATAAAGACCATCTTGTGGAACTCGAAGCAAAAGCAACGCCTGCCAATGATCAGGCAACGAAGGTCAAAGTAAAAGAAATGCCTGCCACTGATCAGACAACCAAGGTCGAGCTTTCTGGTGATCAGACTGATGCTAGGGAGTCTAAACCCACGCGATGTTTTAATTGTAGAAAACGTGGGGACAACTAAGGAAATCAGTGGTAGAGAATGGGCGGACAGCTAAAATCTGTGGCGAAAATGAAACGCGCAGATAGGTGAGGAAAGACAGAAAATGAAAGGCACATGCAGCCATAAAATGATATGCCTGAACAGTTGAGGAAATCTAAATGGTAATCTGAAAGGTTAATCATTTAAACATGGCAATCATATAGTGCTACAATAATTTCTTAATATGATTAGGTAAATGTTAAAAAGTAAACAGGTTAACGGATGCATTCAGAAATACAAGGAAGTTATGAAGAGTAAATCACATTCATTGATTTGGGAGGATGACTAAGAATATGCCAGCGTTTTCAATTATTAACCATCAGATTAGAATTTTAGATTAAAAGTTGATTAATTGTGCTCATTGTCAATAGGTGTACGCCTTTCGGCGTAATAAAAATAAGAAAGATCATCTTCTTAATTATTTTTAATTATAAAGAAACAAATTGTTGATTATTAATATATCGTATATAAAAAAAAATCATAAATAATATTCTAATCATGGATTGGTAGCATGACATTGGCACTATCGGGTTCACTAAAGAATGAGTGGGACACTTACTGCATTGAATTAAATGAAGTTGGGGTTTCTCTACAAGGGACCAAAGACACTCTATTATGGACAGGAGGAGACACATCCGACAACATATCAGTCAAAAACTTCTACAAAGCACTCATATCAACACAAAATCTCTCGTTGCAAACTGGATGGAAGTTAAATTTTTGGAAATGGAACGTCCAGTTAAAGATGAAACTATTTATCTGGATGGTATTAGGAAAAAAAAATATTGACCTAGGATATGTTAAGGAGAAAAGGCTGGCATGGACCAAGAATTTCTTTGCTCTGCAAGAACAACATTGAAGACATCAATCACTTATTTGTTTATTTCCCTTTCACTAGGAATGTCTGGGACAAAGCGGCGACCTACCTCGGAGTTGAAAATCGATGGGAGGGGGAAAATTTCAATTCGGTTTTTACTTCCTCGGTGCTGGATAAGACTGTGCCGACAAATCTGGCAGTATTGAACCAAGTATTATTCGAGGACAAGAATCCATCCTTTTGGGGTTGTAGCTTGCAGGATTATTGGGGCACACAATCCTCACACTCATTAACAAAAAATATTTTCCAAGTACAAGAGACCTCTCGTACATTCGGAGGATATTACATTAGGCTTCTTTGATGGGGCTTCAATCAGAGGAGGCACAATATGTGGAGTAGGGGGAGTGATAAAACAACCTAATCGAGAATTCATTATATGGTTCATCAAGTGCGGGAGGGGTACAAATACCAAAGTGAAATTATGTGGTGCCTGGGTGACGTTCACACTTGCAAAACTGTGGGATATAAATGAACTAAACATTTTGGGTGATTCCAAAGTCATAATAGATTGGTTGAATCAAAAAGCCAATCTTCATGCCAATGAAATTGAAGGCTGGATGTGAAATTGAAGGTTGGATGTGCAGGACAAAATCGATCATCAAAAATTTCCAAGAAATTAGGTTCACCCACATATTTCAGGTATACAACAAAGAGGCTGATATCCTTTCCAAGCAAGGATTGCTGGAACAAAAAGGAATACTAACATATTACCCAGTGATTGATGGGAGGACTGACCCTTTGACTTAGTTAAATCTGTTCTGAAGTGAAATTTATTTCTATATTATAAAAAGCAACCATTGGAACTGAGGAGTAGAGCCCATTACATTATTGACATAACTCCCTTTGGTACTGATATTGAACACTATTAGTTCCTGGGTGAAACTCGTCGACGACTAGGACTCCCCAAGTCTATTAAAAGATGTTATTAGTCATCATTTTGACTGGATCTAAATTATGTTTTAGAGGAGATATACTTGGAAAGTTTCCCGCAAATGTAAATGAAATTTTTATTTAATATAAAAAATCAAGCGAATTTTTATTGAAAAAAAAATAATAACATTGCAAAAATGATAAGTTTGATTTAAAATATTTATTAGTCCTCGCCAAAGTAGGAATATAGTGATCTATATAGATCTTAATATTAACCTCCCATATTCATTACCTAACATGCAAAACAAAGTGCTCAAACATTTTTAGCAAATTTTTGTAATTGTATTTTATATTATTTAATAATTTATTATAAAATATTAATCAAAATCACTTAAAATTAAAATATACTTTTAGCTACTTAAAAAATATAATAATTTTTCTTATAAATTGTAATGTCTTATCAAATAAAATTAAGAAATATAGTGTTAATTATTTTTAATTATAACAAACAAATTATTGATTATTAATATATGGTATATAAAAAAAAATCATAAATAATATTCTCCACATTCCTTAAATTAAAGTTTACAAATTTTTAAATTAATTTTTAAACTAAATTATTACATAAAATATTTAACATTCACATTGAAAAAATCCCTGGATGGGGTGTTCGTTGAGTATAGGTGTCAAAGTGGAGGGGATGATTCCTGCCAACGCAGTACTAGCCATGCGACTGGTCCATGCACCTCCCCTCCTCCCACACCATGAAGTTACGCAACCTTCACTCATACCAATGCACCATTAACACTTCGAGTGCACTCTTCTCTACCTCCTTGTCTGATCTATGGACCCTCCATTATTATGGTCACCTCTACACATGTGTGTCCTCCCTCTCCAGCATTATTCATACCATGGCAGTCTCCGTTTGGTTCATCAGTTCTTCCTCTTATCATCAGAGCCATCGCACAGTATACACTCCTCCCTGGTGCTTACCTGCGACACTAGCCAATTCTTAGTGCCTGCTTACCTTGTTCTTGCATCGGCCATGCCTCGACTATGGGGGAAATCCAAGAGGATCTCGTCCTGGTACCAAAACAGACCACGCATGGACATTCAACCTCATCCTGCCCCCACATCTTTGCACAACTCTCTACCTTCTTCTCCCTCCTCCTCTATCTAGTCCTCTCAGAGCCAAAGCGGCCTCCCGCCTCTATCCTCACCTTGGGATTGCAAAGTCGAGTGGTTTTGCCTCTTGGGAAACTCATTGGGATTTTCCCTAGGGCCATTGCCAGACCTGGCCTCTTCCTCGCAACCTACCTTGGTCATTCCACCAAATTCACCTAAAAAATTATCTCTTGCACCACCGCCAGTGCACTCACCACCGGTCCAGTATCCATAGGAGCACACCTTCATCCACCGGGAGAAACCATCGGACCAACCCCACTCTTGTTTGGATTGTGCCACCTGTGCAAAGTTTCAAGTCAACCTTGCAATTATACAAAACCTGGTGTTCGAGGTCTGCAAGGAGGTGGAAGACCTACGGTTCTGTCTGGAAATTATGGACAAGAAGGGGATGCAAATTCTGCAACTTCTCTCCTCTTTGCATGGATCTCGACACTCCATAGAACAAGCACCCAGTGCACCAACGGCCTTAGCAACAGTTTTGGTTCCTTCTCTCCAAATGTCAGCAGTGGACAATGCGACAACGAGCTCAAATTTGGTTCTCCATGCGCCTACATTGGACAATGTGGCATGCAACATGTCGGTTGCATGAGCCACGACATCTGCACAGGTGTTAGACTTCATGGCATGTTTTTAGTTTTGTTTATATTTTGACAACTGTACTTTTTCACAATTTTCTTTTTGTCTGTCATAAGTCAGTCCTAGATGATTCTAGAAGCTTGGACGAATCACATTCCCCATGAGGAAATTCGGTTCCAAATGTTTAAAAATGATGTTTAAATCTTGGGTCAGTTTTGGTTTAGAAGGCAATGGTTGAATTGGTTTCCCTCCAAGGCAATTCAGTAATTACAATCCTCGGACAAAAAATATAAAATTGCAAAAACCATAAGTTTGATTTAAAATATTTATTAGTCCCTCCCAAAGTAGGAATATAGCGATTGATTTTAGGTCAAATTGAGTTGATTTAATCATTTTTTATGAAATTGAGTTGATTTAATCATTTTTATGAAAAATATTTATGAAAATATTTGTAAAATTGAGTTGATTTAATCATTTTTATGAAAAGTATTTATGAAATACTTATGAAAAATATTTATAAAATATTTATGAAAAATATTTATGAAATTTAGTTGATTTAATCATTTTTATGAAAAATATTTGTAAAATTGAGTTTATGAAAAATATTTGTAAAATTGAATTGATTAGATCATTTTTATGAAAAATATTTGTAAAATTGAGTTGATTTAATCATTTTTATGAAAACTATTTGTAAAATTTAAAGTTTAGATTTTTAAACTATTAAAATGATTTTTCTTTTTTAAGAAAATGATTTTTTTTTTAATATTTTTTTATTGGGTGAGAAGATTGATGGGACTAATAAGCCCTAGTTGGAGGTGACTATTATAAAAAAAATTACTATAAATACATAAAAAATAAAAACAAAAAAATGGCATGTGTAACCTTTCGAGGACAATCCTTGGAGCATCTATCATCGAATGAGAAATATGGATGACAAGAAAATTGTTTTTTTTTTTTTTTTTNTAAGAAAATTGTTTTTTTTTTTTTTTTTCTGTAAGTGAGTGTGAGTTCTTGTATTACTGAAAGAGGTTATGATACAAAAATAGGGGGAATCCCTTGATCTGCGAAAAATGAAACCAAATCAAGGGTTCGAGAGTTGTGTTGTCTAAGATAGCAAGGGGTAAGGCTGGGCCGCCACCATGGGAAACCGACCCAGTCTCCCAAGAACCAGTTTAAAAAACTAAAAAAGAGCATATACATAAAAGAAATAATTATAAAAGGGGTTGCTCCTACACTGAAGACAACTTGACTAGGGGCTGAACCGATGCTAATCCAGGATGATGGGATGTCTTTCATCTCCATCCTTTCTTTCCTCATTCTCTTTCCTCTGTACCACCGTGCACGTCTTTCTAATACTAGTTGGTGGTCTTCTCTGGTCTACTGATGTGATGTCCATGTGGTGGACATAGCGTAGGTAAAGGTGGAATTGGCCTTCCATTCGTTCCATTTTCTCCTTCCGGTTCCTCTCGTCCTTAGCTAGTTGTTTTTCACTGGCCTCCAGGTTGCTGAGGCAATGCATGATTTCCGTGAGTAAATTTTTTTGGTCCCTGTTAGCCCTCCTATTGGTCTCTTCTCGATCAGAGCTCATCTTGCCTATCAACATCTTTGTTTGCCAGGCCTCCTCCATCGTTCTGTGGTAGAGTGTTTTTCTGGGCGATGTGGCCCCTAGGTCCCTTATCTCGTCTGCTTCTTGAATCAGTTCCTTCTAGGATTTGCTCTTGCGTGTGGTGTTGATTTCTTTCTCCCACCTGGTGATGATCCCTTTTCCCTTTGGATCGACCTGCATAAGAAAGGTACCCTTGGCTTCTCTGGATGCTTGCTCCATCCTTGTAATCCTCTCGGAGCTTGTTGGAGGTTCTTTCCCCTGGGGGCCTCTCTTACTATGGGTTTTCTTCATTCATACCATCTCGGCCTGTTTGTGGTGGTTTTTGCCTTGGGTTCTTCTCTTGTTCCTATTCGCCCCTTCCTTGTAATTAAGATGGCCTCTGAAATTGCTTCTTTCCTGTCTGTGGCTATTCCTGGAGTTTCTTCTATTATGGGAATTCCCTGGCTGTGGGCTCGTCCTGGCAATCATGGGTCGCCCGTAGAGGTGTACCTTTGGGTCCTTTTTCACTATCTCGGTATGTGATCTCTTGGGAGACCTGCCATAATCCCTGCGCCAATCCTTTTCTCTGGACATTGTACGAAATTTAGTACCACTCCCCATATCTGCACTTGGGTGAGGTCTACCCATATTTGGCCATGGAAACTTGTTTTTCTCTTCATCCTTTGTTTCCTGCTGATTATATTTTCTTCTTTCCCACAAGCAACCCCTGTACTTCTTCCTATTGACAAGGCCGTGGTGTTGTAACTCCTTCTGTTGTGTGACCTGGGTCTGCATTGTAACTCGTGTTTGAGTGATAGGATATCGGATTCTGCCTCGTTCCTATGTTCCCTTCAGTTATCCCAGTGCCTCCATCCTCCATATGGTCATCCATACTTTGTTTATCGTCATGGCCTTTTGTTTCTAGTTGGATGCAGTCTATTCTGAATTGACCATTCGGGATGTTACTCTAGATAGTGTCAAGTTCTGGTCCCTCCTTGTTGACCCCCTCATTTTCGATTTGTCCGCCAGTCCATTTGCTGACCTACGTACCCAGCGCAACTCCACTGTGATCCCCATTTGCAAGTGCTCCTGAATTTTTTGCATGGAATGTGCCAAGCACCAGTGCCTCTGAATTTTGCCCACTCTGGTGCCATTTTGGACTCTCTTTACTATGTTGATAACCAGCCTGGAATCTGCTTCCACTATGGAGTTTTTCATCCTTTCATGGCTTAGAATCTCAAGGCCAGTCTCTAGGGCTCTGAATTCCGCGATGTTGTTGGTTGAGCTTCCCAGACTCCCAGCATATAGCCAAATTATGTTTCCCTCACTCTCCCTAATTACTCCTCTCATTCATGTCCATCCTAGGTTACCTTTTGATGCTTCATCAAAATTCATCTCGAGGGATCCTACTGGTGGTGGTTTCCAGTTACTCTCACCTACTTGGAGTTACGAGATCGGTCTTCTTTGACTGGGGTTGCGTCCATATTTCAGGTGGAAAGCTTCTAGGATTTGAGATTCCTGGTCTATGAGTTGCGCTCTTCCTGTCTGGCAGTTGCAGCTTTGCACCGTTTATCTTGTCATGGAGATTATTGTTTCCTTGATCTTCCCTTCTGGCCAGCTTTCATTCCTGAAGATGCGTTGGTTCCTTTCTTTCCATATTGCCTATATGATCATTCCTAGAATGAGGGTCCAACAAAGATTCACCTCTTCATTTTCACTATAGTTCTCTTTCCAGATATTGATAGTTGTGGAGATGTTACCTCAGATCCTATTGGATTGTCAAAAGATGTCTGTCGTCTAGTCCCAGATCTTTATTGCATAGATGCATTCATCGAGGAGATGGTTTGTTGTTTCTTCCTTATCTTGAAAGATGTGACATCTGGATGGGCCTATGAATCCCCTTTTCCTTAGGTTTTCCCAAGTTAGAATTCGGTTGTGGAGTATTAACCATTGGAATTTTTTTATTTTTGGCCAATGGGGGTTGTTCCAAACCTTATCCCATTGTTGCGTTGGGTATTCTTGGTCCTGGTCCATGATACAATGTCGGACTTATTTCAGGTTGAATTCCCCGCCATCTTTTTGTCCCCATCTCAGTTGGTCATTTCCTTCTGTGACTGCAATTTTTCGTCTCCCCAATTCCTCCTCCACCTCTTTTACTGTTGTTGTGGGTTGGTCTCTATTTTGTGGAGTGAGAGTGTCCCAGATTCTCCATTTGTTGCGATATGTTTTATGTTTCCAATAATGGCAGATTCTAGTTCTACCTTGCGTTATCATCTCCTGTTGGAGTTCCTCCTTGTCTGATTTCTCCATTCTAGGTTCCTATTGCCAGGCGTCCTCCCAGAATCTGGTTGTTTTGTCATTCCTTACTTCCCAAAATTTGTGTGTCTAGATCCAAGCTTTGTTGCGCTAAGCTAGGTTCCATATGGTTGAACTCTCCTTGGTGCCCCTGAAATGAATTTTGTCCTGATCGCTTATGTTCGAGGCATATTTTTCCTTCCATAGGTTTACCGATGATGTAGTAGTTTCTTTGATCCAATGCCACTGAAGTTTCACCCCGTAGGAATCATTAGTCACTTGTGGGTCTTATAGCCCCATGCCTCCTTTGATTTTTGGTTTACAGACCTTCTCCCAAGCCACCAAGGTCCATTTTTTCTTTGTTTCTGCTCCTCGCAACATGAGGTCCCTTTGGATGGTTCTTATTTTTTGTAGTATCTGCTTGGGGGTTGGGAAAACGGACATCATAAAGGTTGGAATTGCTTGCAAAACCAACTTGGTCAGTATAAGTCTTCCCTCTAGGTTGAGGGATCTGTACGTCTAGTTTTTTACCTGCTCCTGTAACTTGTTGATTATTCCTTCTCGAGTTGATATTTTGTAAGCTTTGTCTGTCAAGGGAATGCCCATGTATTTGGTTGGGAAAGATTTATGTTCAAAGCCCATGATATTGGCCAAATTTCTTTGGATTGAGGGGTTGGTAGTGAAGAAGAAGACCATAGATTTGGAGTGGTTGATCTCTGCACCCGATCCTTCCCCAAACTCTTCTAGGATTCATTTGTAGGCTTTTGCTTCTTTGACCGTGGATATGCCATGAAGTAAAGTGTCATCCACGAACTGTTGGTGTGTGGAAGTAGGGAAGTTTTCAAAAGGTTTGATGCATATTATTTCACCTGTTGTTGTTGCGCTTTTTATGCTTCGACTGAGACCTTCCATCATCAGAATGAACAGGAAGGGGGACAGTGGGTCTCCTTGTATGATGCCTCTCATGGGCTAGAAAGGTTTGGCTAGGGCTCCATTTATTAGGAACGAGTAGTTTTTTGTGGACACGAGGATGACTATCCAGCTGATCCAGTGCTGGGTGAAGCCAAAGGCTTCCAAACTCTTGACCATATAGTGCTAGCTAATTTTTTCATAGGTTTTTTCTAGGTCCAATTGTATTATCATTCCCCCTCTCCTATGAAGCTCTAGGGTGTGGATAAGCTCGTGGGAATGGATGATATTGTCCAATATTTGTCTTCATTCCACGAAGCCTGCCTGTTCTTTTGAGATCAGTGTGGGTAGGAGGGGTTTCAATCTATTTGTAATAACTTTGGATATTATCTTATAAACCACATTGCATAGTGCTATAGGTATTTACCGGTCAGGGGTTTTGGCTTCATTTTATTTAGGGATTAGGGTAATCATTGTTGCATTTATCACTTTTAGAATGGAGGATGATCTCCTATAGCCTTCCACTACCCTATAAACGTCATGTTTGACAATTTCCCAGCAGGCTTTGAAAAAATCCACTGTGAAGCCATCTGGACCTGGGGCTTTTCCATTGGGCATTTCTTGGAGAACTTGGTCAATTTCCTCCTTAGAAATGGGTTTGTTTAGGTTTTGATTTTTTTACTTGGTGACCAAGAGGGGGATATGCTGGGTCATCCTTTGGATGGCCTCTGATCTATCTTGGTTGGGTTCCTAGGCTATCCCATGGAAGTGGTTTACCAGAGTAGTTTTGATCTCCTTATGTGACTCTCTCTCTATTCCATCCTGGTCCTTAATCTTCAGGATTTTGTTGTGGACTCTTCTAGCCATGGTTGTTCTATGAATAAACTTGGTGTTCTTCTCTCCTTCCCTTAGCCATTTGATGCGGGACTTTTTTCACCAAAGTGTTTCCTCCTACTGGATTCTAGCTTCCCATTCCTGGGTTATCTGGATCTCTTCCTTTTTCCGATCCTCCGTGTAGCCCTCCGTTATGCAAGTTTCTTGGAGTTTTCTCATTTTGTCTTCTATGTTGTGTTTCTCTTGGTTTATATT